>JAADYH010000265.1:0-27001 GCA_023338125.1 Phytopythium aichiense
CGTGACGTGCTCCAGCTGCCACAAGCGTCTGAAAAAAGCCCGACTCTTCACGAAGATGCAGAGGAAGGAGGACGAAGAGGACATCCGAGCGAAGGAGCAGCCGTCCAAAAAGGAGGCGAAGGAGATCCCGGAGATGCTTTCCTCGTGCGTCCAGGTTGAAGTGAGGGGGCAAATTGACTCTATTGCCTCGGTAGTTGTCGAGGGCGTGGCGAGCGGGCCCCATGTTGTTGAAAACGCTTGCCTGGACTTGACGGCGGACGACATCACACCATCCGTTGAGAGAGCTCCACGGTCGAAGCGGCCGCCTGGAGTGGATACTCTTCAAAGCACCGGGACATCCATCTTCCAAGGAGTTTGATAGACAGACTGTCCGCTCCGCCGCTCAGCAGAGCAGTTGCACCACCGCTACGAAGTGAATGAGTGGAGTAGCGGGATGGTGGAACTCCGGCGCGTGTTGCAGTTGTTTTGAGAGCTTTTGCCGTCGTGGACGCGCTTAGGTCCAGGCACAGGAACTCAGCTTGGGTCTGTCGGAGTTGCCGTCTTGCCTCGACTATATGCATAAGACCACGAACTGGGCAAAGCAGACGATCACCCGACTTGTGCATGGTACGCCATGAACCGCGTCCATACTGGTCGTTCTTCGCTCCTTCCAGTCCAATTGTCACTGCAGTTGCCGCATGCTGGCCGACGTGCCGGCCCATAGCGTCGGAGAAGAAGACATTTCTCGTTTTCAAACAGTAAAACGCGCGTTTGCGGCCGCACACGAGGTACTCTGATCGCCGCAACAAAAAGAAATAGCCAAGAAGGACGCTCCCCCACAGCAGGCGATGCCGCGGCTGTTTCAAATTGAGCGACTGCCGGAAGAGCCGGAGAAAAGCGGGCGACACAGGCTGTTTCTTGGTGACAGGTTCCGACAAACGCTTGATGCCACTGAGAAGAATGCGCAGTTGGGGTGACCGGACCAACTCAGTCCCTTGGAATCGACGATGAAACCAAATCACACTGGCGAGTTTGGACTGAATGGTGGCATACTGATTGCCGCGTCGGCACTTGTTTCCCCCGAACTTCCACAGATAGATTGCGAAGTAGCCAAGCTTGCTCGAGGATGACGCACCAGAGCGTCTGAGCCATGGAGACCATCCCATCAGGCGTGAGAATCGGCGCCACTGTGTCCAATTGTCGGAGTACTTGCGCGAGGTAGTGCCCGCCAGGGCACGTCCACAGAGCATGTCTCCCACAATGCGGAGAGATCGTCGAAGGGCTGTTCGATTGGTATCTGCCGCCACGATGACGACAAGTTAGTCCACGTTGGCCACAAAGGATGAGTGTCGGTCCATGCACGCGACCCGGCGTCCGCCATGATGTTGAGGTGGCCAGGGATGTGCTCGGCCGAGCACGAAATCTCGAATTGGAGTTCAGCAAGCGACAGGAGGCGATTGTAAAGTTGCGCTCTCGGATGTCGGCTGTGGCGGCGATTGGACCATGAGACAGCACTGGTGTTGTCGATGTGAAAACACACGTACGTCGGAGCCGATCGCGCCGTTTGTTGCCAAGCTGGGCCCCACAACAACACCGCGAGTACAGCACTTTGTAACTCACGAACATTGATCGAGTTGGTGTAGTTGCCCGAGCTGATGACTTCCTGCTCTGCTTGCGTGAACTGCAACCGGATGTACTCGCAACGCGATGGTTCTAAGGCGCACAGCCCCTTGTCGGAAGCGTCCATAAATATGTGGATAGTCGGGATGGCTTCGATGGCAAACTGCTCAACCGGGATACTGTTGAATCGCTCACTGTTGGCAATGATGGCTCGGAACCATACCAAGTCGTCACAGATGTCAATACCCAGAGGCCATGCTCCATACGGGCGCATCGAAACAGACGCAAGGTGCGTTCGTTGATAAAACGATCTTGCAGCCGGGAAGCACGTTGCAACATGACGGAAAACACCAAGAAGCTTGTTTAACTCGGACTTGGTTGCACGTCCCCGTTCCAAAAGCAGCTGGAGACGCCCGCGGGCCTTCGCCAGCTTGTCTGCAGGGATAGAGACCGTGCCAGCGGCTGTGTCCCACAAAAGGCCAAGCGCCTTGTTTCTCGTACTCCACGCCGTAAATTTCTTCTCATTGACCGCAGTTGGCCCCAGCACGGTTACCATTGCTCGACGAAGAGCTTCGTTAGCCTCCTCGCAACGCTGACCAGTGTCTATCTCGACGCAAATGTGATCGTCGCACCAGACGTTCCCACCAAAGCTCGATCCGTCTTGAGGCGAGTCAAATCGCGGTCGTTCCATCTCGTATAGGTGATGAATGGAGGATCCGGCCAGCGAATAGAACGCTGGCGACCCACACCAACCAAAGCCACACGCCAAATCGATGACCACGTGGCCGTCGAAGGCAAAAGCAAACATGTGAACGGCATTCTCGTTCATCGGCACGTGCCGAAAAGCACCGGAGACGTCTCCGAGCATCATCAGCACACGTGTGCCGGGGTGCAGCGAGCGCAACACGTGTATACGCCGCGCAATATCTCGAGGAGGATTGTATGAAACGCGTTGGAAGTCGCTTCGATCAGTAAAGGCGTTCACTGAGGCGTCTCGTGGGAACGAATAGTCGTTTATAATACGGATGTCGAGGCCGTCGGGGGAGCTCTTCTCCACTGCTCCTATTGGACTGATGAAGATTTCAGGCCACTGCTCAAGCATCGTTTCCTCAACAATAAGATATCGCCCGTCTTGCTGGCCTTTTCGAATGTGACTGCGGACTTGGTCGGCATGGTCGGTGACAGACTTATGGTTGGATGGTCGATGGGATTGCCGGTGTGGCTTCCCCAAGGCCCACTTTGGCATCACACCGTTCCGGACGACCTCATTCCATCGAGCAACGATCTGTTGATGAACAGGATCGGTCGAGAGAGGGAGCTCATACAATTTCTTGTTTGGTCGCGGGTCCGAGGCGTTTTGACCTCGAATCAGACGCACAAATGCAGGCAATGCTAGCTGCGATCGCCGAGCCAGCTCGGATACAAACTGGATCGCCGTTTTATCAAGAACGCGGACGTCAAAACTTGGTGCTGGCCACTCCATACGAAGGAGTGCCGCGTAATTGTGGTGCTGACTAGCGATATCCTGTTCGGCTCGCGATGCCAATTGACTCAGGAGCCGGAAAGTGCCACGCAAAGTACGGTGGCGGAATGACAACGGTTCAGCCTCACGTCGCCTCGTCCGGGATAGTCACAGGCTGTGATTCTCCGAAGACAGGCCCCGATAACGCTCATCAATAAATGCACGAACCACTTCTGGCAGCTGGTCCGGACGGAAATGGGCGCGTTTGGCATCAAAACAACCACCGCTACCGTTCCCAGTACACCCTGCGTTTGAAATCGCCTTCATACACAGACGCTTCTCGCCCTTGACGGGCAAGGCGGCGAGAACGTGGGGAGGAATTCCACCTGGGCGTCTAATCGATTCGCTGCGCCGCATTTGATCCTGGCCACTGCGTGTCCGCTGGTGTGCCACCTCGCCGCTGCGATGGTGCTGCTGTCGCAGATCTCGAAGCTCGAGCAGCTCTTCATCATTCCGAGAGAACTCGAGGCGGACTGCTTGGGCCGCAGCTTCATCTCTTGACACCGTGAGCCCGCGAAACTTGCTGAGCTTGCTCGTAACCCAAAACGCCAGCATTCTCCACCCAATCGAGTCGGTATCTGCGACTCCTCTGTACTGATCAATGAAGGCAACAGCCGTATCGATGATCTGAAGCGCGGCTTCACAGTAGAAATGTTGGCCAAATATGCGCAGTGTTCGAAGCGCATCGGTCAGTTCACCACGAGAGCACGGCGGCATCGCTGGCCGTAGCGCATTTTTCTCTGAGAAGTCCGTCATGCTGGCATTTGAGTCCATTGACTGTAAGCGATCCCATGCGGTAGCACGCCGGCAGTGCATCACAGAGAGACCACGACTGCCGAAGCTGAAGTCGTAGAGTCCGCGCAGAATTGACGGCGCCGGGAGGAATTGCACATGGACCGACTGTTGCATGTGTTCAAGGAGAGATTCAGGAGACTTACCATGATGTCGGGCGTGCACGACGGCTTCGTGGACTGCGCGTTGTGTTGCCGATGGGCGAAACGATCCCTTGGACACGGGACGATCAATGTCTTGGTCGCATCCATCATATAGCTGGGCGTCAGACACTGATTGGAGAGATGAAAGCGCTCGAGAGCGCTTCCCAAGTATGCGGTTCTGCAGCCGCACAGCGTCCAGATCGACGTCGGGGCTGCTATCGGCGCTCAATATTTCGTCTGCTTGACTTGCAGCAGATTGGGTATGTCTCGGATCTTTGGTGGGGCCACCAACAGCTAAATCTACAGGATCTCGGTATAAATCGTGCTTGGTCGACTTCCGCGGTCCCATGCAAACGTCGAGGACGTGCTGTCGGCGAACTTGGACCACCTGCAAGTCTCGCGGTCGGACGAGAGGCACCAACTCGTCTGGTTGGAAGGGTACCGATAACATAGGCAGCACCGATGCGGGAACCGGACCACGACGTTTTTGGCAGGCAGCACACACAACATCCTGTTGCTGAAGGAGCTCCAGTGGATTCAGCACCATGTCGCTGACCGTAGCACCAACTTGGAGAACGTAATTAATAGGATCGACCTTGATGATTCGCGGTGGGTCAAAGAGCTTTACAGGAACGACTCCGCCAGAAATGAGGACACTCACACGTGGTTCTCTATCGTGCACTTCGTACCGGGTCACGACTCCATAAGCCCACTGACCTGTTAATGGTCCGGTTTGGTGGATAAAGGAGACAGGATGCCCGACGTACGACCCAGGCCAAGTAGTCGCCTCAGTTGACTCCACGATGCGAAGTGCTAGAGCTGATCGCGCAACTTGAATCTCTTCGTCGTCTTCGTCTCCGGATTCAGGCCCGGCAGGACGGACCATCACCACCTCGCCATCGACACGCACGACACGTACGTAACCGAACTCGGGAAGTGCTGGCACTTGAGTTGGACCAACGAATGCGAGTGCGCCAACGGTGACAGGAGTAGCAGGCATGGTTGGTTCAAAGCGACGCGAAGGCTGAATGTCGGACGGGGGAGGAGAGGAAGGCTGAGTGTGGGAGGGAAGGAGAGAAGAGCTTGAAAAGTCGTTTGGCGTCGTTAGCTGCTCTGCGCGGTCGAAACCAAAGTGAGAGGGCGCTTCTTCGACTCAAGCTGCTTGGCCTATCGCGTCCTAAGAATAGATCTAAAGCACTTCGGCCCTTCCCACCTTTCGGAAAACGGATCATCCTCCGGACTGATCTCCAGCCCGTTTCGTTATCGGGTCTTCCACCGGCAGTCATGCTGTTCGCGCGAGTTTGGTCTCGGGCGGCGCTGGAAGTCAGTTGGATGTCTGAGTGACAATGTTGAGTGGTACCAGCCGGCAGCAACAGCGTGTCCGGCGAGCGTTGGGTAGGCTGGCCGTTCGCTGTTATTGCACAAATACGTGAAGTGGAGGAGGCGGCGAGTCAGTCGCTGGTGGCTCGCTGTCGCTGGCGAGCCGTGCTGTGTCGATGTCCAGCAGATCAGCTTTGAGTCTCGATGAAAGTGGCGCTGTGACGGTGGATAGTGGCGTCACTGTGTCCGCGCCGACTGTGTCGTTGTCATTTATCCCCCGGCAGCAGCTCCGAGGATTCTAGCGAGTTGTCGCCGGATACTGGTGACGAGACGACCACTGGCGGTTTGCTGTCGGTCCGTGACGGCGGCTCTGTGTCGGCGTCGTCGGACTCGGATAGCATCGTGAGTGAACTCTGGAGTAGGGACAGTTGATGGTGCGAGCTCTGACAGCACTACTGGTAGCGCTGATGTTGAAGTGACTGGCGCGCGGTGGCTAAGTGCCTTGAGCTGCAGACTGCAGACAGCCGTAGCCTACCTCTCGTTGTTTGATGGTGTCGCGAGCAGTGCGTCTTGCACGACTGATGGTGGCGACGAGAGCGGCAGCAGCGTGAGTGCAGTGGTGCAGCTGAGCAACCAATAGTCGACTGCAGCAATCCGGAGTTCGAAGCCTCACTCAAAGCGCTCTTATTCGTCACACACATTCGGTATATTACAAACCTCTGAATTTTTCGTTGATGCCTCACAAAATTTTAAGTTTAATGACGCGATTTCATTGTGTGACCCACATATACTAAATAATTTCATTGTGCTTGACACCCGATTTTTCAACCATTCCCTTGTGGCCATCGTTATGTACCCTGGTTACTCGACTTTGATTGGATGAAATTGCAGAAAACCTGTCGTCCTCATTTCCCTGAGAAAGCCGATCGGGGGACTCAGTGACATCTTCACCGAGTGCTGCCTGATCCACCACTGCGGAAACTTTATGAACCCCCTTGCAGAGTTACACGCGGTCTGGGCACAACATTCACTCTGCTGCATCAAACAATCCTTGCAATCATCACCGACACCAAGATCGCCAAGACCGAAGGAAGACCCTTCCAGAGCTGCTGCTGCCGTCGATGCGCTTCCGGTTCTGCGGCGGGCTGGAGCCGCCCGACTGGCTGCTGGCGGAGGTCCCGCTGCTCGCGCGCGTTCCCGTGGACGTGGCCGCCGGTCTCTGCGCGAGCGTCAGCGCCGACCTCTCGGCGTTAGGCGGCGCGGTGGACCACGCGGCGGCGCTGTTCCCGGCCGCCGACGGCAGTGACCAGCCAACGGAAGCCGCGGCGATGGCGGCGGCGCTGCGGTTTGTGCTGACCAGTGCGGCCAAGTACGACGCGCGTGGGGACGACCTGCGGCTGGAGCTGCAGCAGCTCGGGCTGGACAAGCCGCTGGCTGAGGCCGTCGCAAGCGCGTACGCGTCGGCGCGCGTGGCCATCCGCGAGCAGCAGCGCGACCAGAGCCTGGCGTTCGCGCACCCGGAGAAGATGGCGTGGGCGGTCAGACGGCCGCCGGAGACGCCGGAGACGCAGGTAGAGCTGCGGCTGCAGCTGAGCGAGCCGGCGACCGTCATCTCCGGCCCACCGGCCACTTCCTCGGCGTCCGACATGGAGGCGTTTGTAGTAAGCGAGGACAAGTTCCTGGCGCTGGAGGAGGACCTGCGCCGCGCGTTGGCGACGATGCAGAGCGTGCGACTCTAGCGGCGGGCGAGAAGGGAAATAATATCGTATGGTGTGCGCTTCAATCGCGCCAGTCCGCGTGTGATGCCCACCGCCAAGCCTCTGGACAGACTCATGCCGCTCGTTCGTGGCTGCGGCTCGACCGACGAAAGGCCAGAGCGTGCCGACGCCTGACCGATGGCCGTAAACTTCGGCGCGCTGCTCCATTGATGGCGTGGACGCTCAGTGGGTAGCGGATGAAGCGCTCGCCTTCAACACAGGGACTGGACCGCTGAGGGCTTACCCACCTGTCGAGTCGACAGTGTCGACACGAGTGGGCGGAACTGGGATGCGTCGAGCCTGCAGCGTACGCGCGCTGGCTGCTATGGCACGGTCTTCCCTTTACGCTCCGCCTGAACACCTTCCTTCCTTCCTCAGCATTCTCGGGAGCACATTCCGGAACGCATCAACTCCCAAGCATCTCCGTTGCAGCCGTTGGCACATCTAGTCGGACCACCTCCCGGTCGGCTATGGCGTCGCGTCAGACCGACGCTCCGAACGCCCAGGACGAGAGTTGCTGAGCCACTCCTTTCCCATCCCCGACGCCACACTTTGGAGTGAGTTGAAGGCGATCGACCATTCATTCCCTCGCTCACTGTGACTGAAGGTGGCCACAGTGGCCTCTGTCGACACAACGAGTGAGTCAATCACCCTCGCTGCCACGACAATGCGGAAGAAGGATGTGGCACGTGGGGAGGAGAGACACAAGGCAAAGGCAGACGAAGAAATCGTTTTGATCGACGGTGTCTAAGAGCGCTATGGTCTGCAGTGGAGCGAGAGCATCGCCCGTTGGAGAGCCGCCAAGGTCCGCACCGCCGTGCTTCTCGGACTGTCTGCACGTTACCCCGCTTCATTCAACGGCAATCGAGCCGACGATGGCCTGTGATTCCGGCCATATCCGAGACAGACACGGGTTCGTCGCTGCTTCGAGGCGACTATATGCACTTCGGTCCTGTGACCGGTGGACACCAAGTGGTGCTAATCACAGCCGAGGCGGTCGATCATGCCACCGTATTGACCATCGGACCCGACACCGCAGCGACCGTGCCGTCGAGAGAGACGTGGGGGCCACGCGCTTCTGTTGGACTCCTCGCTCGGAATGACTCGGCGTATCACCGGCGGACGTCACACGGATCGACGCTCGCTCCAGCTCTTGCTCCTTTTCCGACCCCACCCGGTCGATCGATATGATCTCGGTGACGTGTCGTCAAGCGGCATCGTGCCGTCGGTGTCCGACAGGCGACTTCCAAGGCCACCGAGCTCGCGTCAAGCGAATCATATTTTCTGCTATCGAGCATCTCCTGCATGTCCATGAATCGACGGACTGGTCGGAGACCAGATCGGACCTGTTCCCCATCGTGTTGAGGGTCCAACCCCGCAGTCGTGCGCTCGACCGTGGGCGGTGTCGCCAATGGCGGAAGAGCTCGGCGGATAGAAGCCCTTGCGCTCAGCCCGGGTCTGAACCGCGCTGGGTTGACTGCTGAGCGAAGACGATTCGACTCGTCTTGCGATGGAAACCGCCGTCAGGAAAATGGAGCGAAGCACACACGGAGCCTGTGCATGGCAAAGAACCCGCCCCCGACTTTCTTGGAACATGCACCGACGACAGAGAGTCCTGCAAGAGCGAGAGCACTCCACCGGCGCATCCGCGCTGAACACCTCAGACATCAAGTAGTCAAGCGGTCAAACCATGGCCGCCTGTCGTCATCACGTGGAGAGAGAAGAGAGGGAGCTGCTATCCTCTGCGCTTTGCGGCTTCACCTAACTCAACGCGACGGCGCTCCGGAACCCTTCGACCGAACAGCAGGGCGGAACGGACGGCCGTCTTCGCAGCATTGGCACTGGAATGCTTTGTCGGTCCGCACGGCGTCTGTGATTGGCCTCACCGCTGCGTGAGTCCGCCGCCGGGGACGTCTCGGATGCTCTTCGTCGACAGCGCAGGTGTCCTGCTGACCCTTTCATCACCAGCAAAGCATTAGGGGCTCAAATGTACGTCACGGCCACAGCCAGGACCGGCGAAATCGAATTGCTCGACGATGATTTTTCAACCCCGGCAGCGAGTTGCACCGGGCTCTGCGCCGCAGCTGTCCCGCCAACTGGATCGGGGAGACTTCCGGCAGCAGGCGAAATGCAGTGACGTGGGTCTCTCGGAGACGCGGATTGACCGTCAGTCCTACCCGCCGCACATTGAAGGAGGCAGAGGCGGGAGCAGTGATTCGTGGCGAGCGGTGGTCCGCAAAGAAACCGCGGCACTGAGCCCACGCGGTGCCCAAGTGCACGGCGCCGCCGTCGCTGTCCTCGAGTCCAGCGATCGGTACGGTGCGCACTCCAGCGCTGACAAGGATGCGTCTCGACAATCCACTGAGGTGACTGGCGTCGACGTCGTCGAAGGCGATCTCAAAGATCCTCGCTCGAGGATCATCATTGTCGACACGCACAGGCCATCCCTTCCCACCGTGCCATTGATATTGCTGTGTGTGCACAACCCGCCGTCCGCAGCTGCCGCCGAGCTGCAGAGCCAAGCCGTTGCGGTGCAGAGCAGCGAGATTGTGTCAGTCACCGGCGGTCGACGCGGCGGCCGAGCGAGCGCATCGCCCGACGCGGAGCGCAGGACGCCCATCAACGCGCGGGGACACTGGCCGTGACGGTGACCCGCACCGACGGAACGGCGAGCGGCGACAATGAATGGCTAGGGCGTTCGGCTGCGTTCCGCGGCGCCCATCAAGCCACGCCGCGCACCGTTGCAACAACGAAGTCGTCTCCGGCCTCCTCCGGCTCGGAGTCCGAGGTCTGTCCGCGTCCCAGTCCTTCCATGGACGACGGCCAGGCGGAGACGCCGAGTTTCAGCCGACGAGTGACGGACGCGCGTTCGTCGCCATGGGAAGCGGCTTCCAAGCGGCGGAGACCGCAACGGCACGACAGACTGCAAGACAGTGGACCCTCCACATGTGGGCTGTGTTGGTGGGCGCGGAAGAAAGATCCGACCAATCATACGTGCTCTCCCCGCCGAAAGCCCCAAATCAGTCGCAAACTCCACCAAAGCAACTCTAACAAACCCGCTCACCCCACGAAACGGCGCGCCGCCACCATGCAGGGCCCGGTGTCCGGAGGACTGCGGCGAGGGCTTCTTTGTGCCCAGCGCACGGTTCAGTCCGGAGCTTTTCGCGCATCCGGCACCGTGACAGGCGGGCGGGCGGGCGGGGGCGGCCGTCTGCCGACGGGTTGCCATTTCGACGCTTTCCGCGGACGGAGTGGCGCAAAGTTGTAAAGTGTCAGCTTGTTCCCCCCCCCCGAGTGTGTGCAACTGTCGCTGGAGCATGGGATTCGCGTGCTCGCGGCTCGAAATGGGGCCGGCCGTGCTGACCACTTGCGGCCGCGAAACAGCGCGGCTGGCTCATTTATTTGGAAACTCTTCTGGCCCAAGGTGCGCAGTGCCGCGCTGCCTGTCGGTCCGCAACTTGCCCGTCTGAGTCTCGGTCTGTGTATGTGTGAGTGTGTGCCGCTTTTTTATTCCAACGCGCTCCTTCCAGGACACCGGACTCTTTGCTGAACCCTCGGCGGCGTGACGTCGCAGGGGGCCGGAGCGCCGCGGACCGAGGCGGGCGGGGTATGTATGAGGGCGGGCCAGGGCTGGGCTCCTCCCGCTCCTGCCCCAACCCGGCGACCCAGCGGCCGACCGGCCTTCTTTTCGGCCGCGTTCCGCCTCCCGTCAATCATTTCCCATTCCTCGCGCCCGGACGCACAACACACGCGAGCCGAGCGTCGCCGAGCCGCCGCCATCTCCGCCACCTCCGCAAGCCATGCAGCCCCACGGTGAGTGACGTCGGTCGCGCAGACCAGAGACCGGAGGATGGACACGGACACTGACGAGGAGACCGTCCATGCGCTGTAGGCCAGGACAACAACGAGCCGGAGGTCTTCTCGCTGCCGGACCCGGTGCTGGCGTCCAAGGTGGACGAGTACCTGGGCGGCATCGTCGTGTCGGACCACAACCCGGCCGTGCTCTTCAGCTGGGACTGGGCCGCCGTGGAGGAGTTCGTCAAGGCCGCGAACGGGTCGCCCGACGCCGCGCCCGCGTGGATCTCGCAGCCGCAGGGCAGCATCTCGCCCGCGGGCATGGCCAACGACATGGTGGGCTACCTGGCGCAGCTCGGCGGTGGCCGCTGCGACGCCGTGCTGCTCGCCCCCAACTCGCTCATCCAGTACGGCCACCTGCAGGAGCGCCTGCAATACATGCAGTACGACGCCTTCCTGCAGAGCTGCGTGGCCAGCGTCTCGCCCGGCCGCTTCCTCGCGCGCACCTTCGTGCTCACCGAGAAGGACACGGCGCGCGCCGTGCGCACGCGGTGCCTGCCGCCCTCGACGCCCTCGCGGCCGCTCTTCGACTAGTCAGCCGCCCCACCCGCCCCATAGAGAAGCCAGCCGCGCCGCGGAAGCCGATGCGGATGCCGATGCGGATGCGGGTGCGGCCCCCCACCCCACCCCATCCCATCCACCCACCCGGCGCGCGCAGTAGGTCCGTCGGGTCCCCTTCCATTGTGCATGTTGGTAGTTTCCAGGCGGCCGCGGGTAGTTTTGTCCGGTCCCCAGCCGCAGCCCCCAGCCTCCCACCCGCCCAAGCCGCCGTGGCCAAGCGTCGAACGTCCTCGGACCCAGGACGCGCCCGCCGACCGCCAGCGGATCGACGGACCACACAGCCACCCGCCCCCAATTGCTGGCGCAGCGCCGACGGACGCACCGCCCGCCGTTTTGTCCCCAACTAACTAAAGCGCCGACAATAAGTACCATATCCCTCCTTTCCTCTTTGGCATCCCGACACTTTCGCCCTCCCATGACGACACTGTGGGCGTCTGCAGCCCACCACGTCACTTCGCGACGCCTAAGGCCCGAATAAGATGCGCAGTGCCACCGTCGGCGGAGCCATCCGCCATTGAGCGCCACTGTCCGCACCGAAGCCAAGCGACAAGCGACCAAGCGACGAGCGTCCAAGCGACCAAGCGACAAGCGTCGAAGCGACAAGCATCCAAGTGTCCAGACCGACAGGATCCAACTGCGTCCATTGCGTGGGGCGACGCCCACTGCGAGCGGACGACCAGGCAGCCAGAGCTCGCCCCACGGGACCTCAGCCAGCGCTGACCACCTGTGCCTGATCTCCTTCAAGTCTCCCCTGGAGTCTTCAATGGAGTCCTCAAAGTCTCCCTTGATGTCTCCAGGATCTCCAAGGCGCCAAGCCTCCACTGCCCTGCTCTGCGCTCAGTGCGATGCATGCCATGTGCCTGACGCAATGCGACACCCACAGTCACTAGGCCAGGCGCGTGCCGCCCGCCACTCGGCGACGCGCGAGGCGAAGAGGACCATGCCCCACGCAGCGTTTATTACCATTCCGCCACTCCGTCCACACGTCCACGAATTCGTCTCGCGGGTGGGTCGGATCACCCGCCTCCTCCGTGATCGATCCCTCCTGCATCTCCGCCATCCCGTCACGCGGCGCTCGGCTGCGCGGCCGGCCGCTTGGGGATCAGCACACGGTCGATGAGCCGCACGTTGGAGCGGTCCGACAGGTTGAGCTTGCGGTCCAGCGACGGGTTCTCGAAGTCCAGCCGCAGCATGTTGTCCACCGTCGTGGCCACGGGCTTCCAGAAGCTCGGCCGCGTCCACGCGTGCGACGGCTGCTCGCGCTCGCCTGGCGCGCCGCGGGACCCGCCGCTCCACTCCGGGTCGCTGTCGACGAGCGAACCAGCGTCCGTCAGTCTCCACCCACGCAACCAGGAGGATCGAACGCACGCACCGGATCCACTTGCGCGGCATCTTGTCGACGCCGAGCACGAAGAGCTCGAGCTGACCGTCCTCGCGCACGTGGAGGCGCACAAAGTGCTTGTAGCTGGCGATGCGCAGCGAGGAAAAGGCCTCGTTGTAGTGCGCCTCGAACGCGTTCAGCGCCACGTACAAGTACGAGCCGAACACGACACCCGCCGCGGGCGTCGCGAGCACCCAGAAGTATGGGAACACGCTCACGTAGTACGTCCACATCTCGGTGCGCGCCAGGCTGTCGAAGCCCGCGGCGCAGATCTTGTTGCGGCGCAGCGCCACCATCTCGGGCACTGCCGCAGCAGCCACCAACCAGTCAGCGTCAGTGCCAGTCGACTACCAGGCAGGGCACTTGCCAAAAACCACCACGCACCGTCGAAGATGGTCATGCAGAGGCGCAGGAGGGCCGCGTAGAGCTCGCCGAGGCGCAGCACGTCGTAGCGGCGCAGCGGAGAGAAGTCGGGCAGCGTGCTGCTGAAGTAGCGGTAGAGCGAGCTGGGCCCCTCGCTGCCCAGCGCGCCGCGCGTGGTCGCCACCTCGAGGATGCACTCGTAGACCACGAGGATGACGAACGCCACCAGCACGTGGCACGCCGTCACGCCCACGCCCACGAGCACCTGCTTGGGCACCGAGTCGCAGTCCGCGAACACGCACAGCACGACCAGCATGACGACGAGCGCCAGCAGCGACACGTACGAGGTGGAGACCATGTCGTCCAGCAGCTGCGCCAGCTCGGACAGGAAGCGCCAGGCCGCCGCGCTCCACGTCGGCGCCGTCAGGATCTCGCCCACGGAGCAGCGCGGGAACATGGAGAACACGAGCGCGAAGTACTGTCCGGGCGGCAGTGCGATGCCGGGTTAGACCAACGTAAGGTGATCGTCGAGCCCAAGACGGAGCGGACGTACCCCGAGGCCTCCAATGACGTCGAAGCGCCAGTTGATGCGGCGGAAGCCGAACACGTTGAGCAGCGCATAGCGTCTGGTCGACAGCAAGCGCATCCAGCAACATTGTCAGACCGAGGAAGAGAACGTACAACCGGCAGGCGAACGTACTTGGAGACGTGTGCGGGCGGGTAGCACTTCTGGCGCACGTAGTTGGCGCCGCCGGACGTGATGCGGTCGACGTTCGGCGCGTGCGTCGGGTGGAGGAAGGCACCGCCGCCGCCCGAGATGATCAAGTGCTGCGGGGGCGATGGAGGCAGCGGTGGTACGGTCGACGGCGACGACAGCGACGGAGGGACAGGAGTTGAGACTGAAGGCGTCGAGGACGACACCAGCGCGGCGGCGGCAGCGGCCAGTGCGTCGCTCTCTTCGAACATGTACGGGAAGTGCTTGCTCATCGGCGACAGCGCGGCCGGACGCGGCGAAGTCGGCAGTTGAGATGCCGACGGCGCACGCTCGAGCCGGGCGTCCACGCTCGGAGGAGACGCATCCGTTGCTGCCGTCGCAGCGGTCGGACTCGCCAGCGAGTGGCGCATGTAGTTGTGCACGTCGCCAGCGAGGCGCAGGGCCACGCGGCCACGCAGCGCCGTGCTCATGAGGTGCTGCAGCTTCTCCTCCGACCTCTGGCGCGTCTCGTACACGTCCAGCACCCACCGCGGCGTGTGCGTGAGCAGGATGACGGCGTCGTCCGGCCGCATACGTGTGCGCGCCACGCGCTCGAAGAAGGCAAACTGCTCCGAGTTGACGTCGTCCTCGAGCGCCACGTCGACGCCGAAGACCCACCAGCCCCGCGGCAGCTCGAGCGCGAAGTGGCTCGAGCGCTGCGGCAGGCGCCAGCCCCCGAGCCAGTCGCGCTGGCAGATGAGCCGCGTGAACGTGTTGAGGCCGTCAAACCAGTCGTGGTTGCCGGGGATCGCGAACGCCGTGAGCCCCTCGTCGTACGCGCCAGGCTTGTGCTTGGCAGTTGACAGCGTCGCGGGACTGTAGCTCGCCGGCGGCTTCATCGCGTACTCGAACGGCCGGAACAAGCGCGTCTCGTACGTCTCGGCGTCCGGGAATGGGTACGCCAGGTCCCCGCCGATCACCAGCGCTTCTCCGCGCGGGAAGACCCTCGTCTTGTGCTTCTTGCCGGCGCTCCGCTTCTGCTTCTTGTCATTCTTCTTGTTCTGCGCCAGCGTCTTGCCCTTGCGCTTCCGCGGCTTGGGACTCTCGGTTTCACTCTCGTCCGAAGACGACGAAGAGGAAGAGGAGGTGCTCCCGTCCTCGCTGTCGCTCTCCTGGTCGTCGCAGTCGACCGTGAGCTCGGGCTGAGCCAGCAGACGCGCGATCTGGTACGTGCTGTTGAAGCCGTCGCCCGTGTCGGCCATGAAGTCGAGCCACACGTGCTCGCGCGCCTTGAGGTGGTCGAAGATGTACTCGCTGTCGTCCGGGAGCAGCGCGCGCTGCATGTTGCGCTGGTCGAAGCGGCCGAGGAAGACCTTGAACGAGATGAGCAGCTGCACGACCGTGTCGAACAGGAAGATGGAGTACCAGGGCACCATCGGCAGCTGGTGCGACGGCGGCAGGCGCTCCGGCAAGTGGCGGCGCGAAGTGGAAGACGCCGCGTCCCGGTCGCTTGTCGCCGACGCCAGCGGCGACGTCCCGGCCGAGAGCAGGTCCTCGTCGTCCGTCCGGTGGTCCGACAGCCAGTGGAACGAGATGACGCGGATGCCGCTCAGCCGCTCGAGGAAGAAGTTGGTCATGGCCAGCGCCATGCCCACGAACCAGATGAGGATCGCTCCTCGGTAGCTGCGGGCGTCCACAAGCGTCTGCCGGTTAGGATGAAGGCATCACGAGCATCGCGAGCATCAAGAGAGGACGCGACCTGGCGGGCACGAACGTGTCCGAGCCCGAGAGCGAGAACTTGAACAGCTTCTCGCACGCGTGGCGGTTGTACGCGGTCGCGTGTTCGTCCTCCTCGGCCTGTGGGTCCCCCGTCATCCGCACGGGTCAGCTCGTCAGTAGACTAGCGATCCAGACGCTGCGCTGATGCTCTACCGACCTCGATGGACGCGTCGCAGTGCACGATGAGGGCCACGCAGGCGACGCTGATGGCGCCGCTGTTGCGCAGCACGCTCATGAAGGACCGCGCGAGCCTGAACACGTGCACGACCGCCGTTAGTCCCCGAGCCTACGCCGCGTCGAGAGCGGAGAAACGCACGAGACGCTGGCGGGCCGCCAGGCCTCGCCCAGGCGGTGGTGCAGCCGCTGCAGCGCGAGCACCGTGAGCAGCTCGAGCAGGATGAGCAGCACGAAGCTGGCCGAGAAGAAGGGGAACAGCAGCGACACCTGCAGACGGACAGCAGGGAGTCGTCAAGCTTACAGCAGCAGCGACCAGGCGTCCAGGCTTCCAAGCCGAGCGTCTTCAGGCTTACCGGCTGCCGGATGGTCGAGTCGACGAGCCCGAGCGCGTGCACGGGCGTGTGCAGCGCGGCAGCCGAGAAGAGCCAGCCGTAGAGCCCCATGGAGAGGTAGACGTAGGGCGTCCACGAGTTGAGCAGCTCCGGGTTGCCCACGAACGGGCTCGTGAAGAAGTAGAAGGCCACGTAGAGCACGCCGTAGAGCGCGAACCAGACCAGCTGGCCCTCGTGCTTGTCTGCAGCCGCGGCGGGGCCCCACATGGCCGTCCAGGCCCCCGGGAAGCGCGGCGGAAGCGGTGGGAGCAGCGGCGGAAGCCTTGGATTCTCACGCGATGCGAGTTGTCGAAGTGCGTCGATGAAGATCAGGGATGAGGTCTATCATTGGTGGAAAATAAAAAGGGAGAGGGATTATAGCCAATCATGGGTTGATCAGGCGACATGGACACGTCTTGGGGAGACCATGACGCTGGCGGCGGTGGCTGGCGGTCGGAGCCTCCTTCGTGGCCGTCCTGGTGCTCGTGGCGGGGCTGCGTGGACGTGGACGACGTCGTGGAGATGGTAGGGCGGGCGCTGAGCGGCCCGGCTCGCTGGGGCCGCGGGCATCGACCGGACACCCGCGTCCGTTCGAGCCGGAGGTCTCGGCAATGGACATGGCTACACTCTCCATCCCCGCCGCAAACTTCAGTACTTGCTTCCGGTTCGTTGTGTGTATTTGTCCTCATGTTTCTCGGTTTCCTTGCGCGGGCGGACGCTCCTGCTCGATGGAGCAGCCGCCCGTACGCTACTCCGTGCCGTCGTGTCCTCTCACAGCGCCTTGGAGGCGGCGGCGCGGGCGGCGCGCACGATTGACGGCTTGGCGAAGTTGAGCGTGTGCATGGTCCAGAGCGTCGAGCCCATGAGCACCATGGCGCCGCACTGGTGCGTGACGGCCAGCGGGATGGGCACGTACATGAGCAGTGTCGTGATGCCCAGCGCCGCCTGGCCGCCCACGGCCGCCAGGTTGAGGTGCAGCGCCGTCTTGGCCTGCTGCGGCAGCTGGCTCCACAGCGGCGCGCGGCGGGCCATGGCGTACGAGGCGCCGATGCCCGTCACGGTCGCGAGCGCCAGCAGGCGGTGGTCCAGCTGCACGAGCGCCACATTCTCGAAGAAGTTGCGGTACGTCGGCTCCAGCGCCAGCAGGTCGTCCGGGATCCACTGGCCGTCCATCTTGGGGAACGTGTTGTACGCCATGCCGGCGTCGATGCCCGCCACGAACGCGCCAGACAGGATCGTGTAGCCCAGCACCGTGGACGTGTGCGCCAGCGCCTTGCGCGCGCGCGCGGCCTGCGTGAGCGCGTCCGGAGAGACCATGTCGCGCACCAGCAGCGCGCGCGACGGGGGCGAGACGAGCGAGAAGCCCGTCCACAGCAGCATGCCGAGCGTCGTGAAGGCGAACGCCAGGTGCGTCGCCAGGCGGTACGGGCTCACGCGCACCTCGTTGCGCTTCTCCAACTGCTGCTTGCCGTGCTCCTCGAGCCCGCTGCGCACCATCCACCAGCCGATGGCACCCTGCGCCGCGCCGAGACCCAGCAGCACGCCGAAGCGCTTGTGCAGCTCCACCGGCAGCTTCTTGCGCGCCGCGAAGTAGACGAGCGGCACGCCGTACACGAGGCCCACGATGCGGCCGAGCATGCGATGGCCGTACTCCCACCAGAAGATACCCTTGAAGTCGTCCACCGTCTGCGCCACGCGATCACCAGCGTCAGTCCGGCCCGACAACCCCCAGACCGTCTCGCAGCGAGTAATCCCGGGAACGCACCATGTTCTTGCGCTGCTGGTACTCGGGGAACTGCTTGTAGCGCTCAAACTCCTCGTCCCACTCCTCCGGCGTCATGGGCGGTAGCCCGCCGTGCGGCTTCCAGTAGACGAGCGACAGACCCGAGCGCGTTAGGCGCGTGGCGCCGCCCACGGCCACCATGCCGCCCACCACGGCCGCCGTGCCGAACATCCACCACGCGACCGGCCGGTTGGCCGCCACGTTCTCGATCGTCGCCGCCGCGGACGACAGCGCCTGGCAGTCAGTCAGTCGCCAGGACCAGTCGTTCGTTAGGGCAGACCGTCGTGCATAGCGCAGCAGCAGGGTGCAAGACGCACCCGGTTCTTGGTTGAGTAGACGACGCGCGAGGCCCGAGGGGCCGGCGCGGACGCGCGCAGCGTCACGCGCGCCAGCAGCGACTGCGGCTGCGGCCGGGCCGAGAGCCCCAGCGGCTTGACCAGCGTTTGGTAGCGGCTGCTCTGCGCGCCTGCGAACACCCGCGCGCGCTGCTTGGATCGCATGGCATCGCACAGGCCACGGCGTGCGTCAGTCGCCAGCGAACGCGAACGAACTCGCCTTTGAGTGGCGAGTGGCGGCCGCGAGTGCACGTCACGTACCGCGGAGAGGACGGCGCTGCGGCGAGCCGACTGCGCGAACATGTTACGGGTCGGGGGCCGAGCTGGGCTTCTATAGGCTGCCGGAGGCGCGACGAGATGGCGAATGCCGTGGCCAGGAAGTGGCGAATGCCAGTGGCTGCGGATCGGAAAAACGCGAGGACTGGGCACAAAAACATGAGGTGGTCACCAAGCCTGTCAACGCGGGTACACTGGGGTACACCTGGTTACCAACGTAACCTCGTAGCTCAAACCCGCCCCAAGATAGAACATTTGAAGGCCCCAAATCTAACCCACCCCGAGCGTAATCAGAATACCTCTCAAATGAGTGCATTAAAGTCGCAGCGTAACCTTTGTAACCAATGTCAAAGCCCAAAATAGACAATTGAAAGTCCCAAAGGTATCCATCACTCAATTGTCGATGCACTTTCGATCGAATTCCGACGTGTGGTGGCGGTGTCGGCCCTGTGAGTATTGACTACAGGTATTGATTGATTGTAGCAGGCTATCGAAGTTTTGTCCAAAGATTACTCAGCAAAGCACATTTGGATGGGATAGAATGTGCAGGGCTACTGACTCATACAGTTCTCAATACTCGTCGATGCCGGCTGCTTGGTCGCTTCATGAGGACGCGCGGGCCGCTCGGCGCTTGTGGGTCAGGCCGATGCAATGCGTACCGGTCGATCCGTGTGCCCGTGTCGCGTCCGACGACGAGCCTTCATGGGGGCCAACCCGACTGGAAGCGATGCGGATGCGCTCACTCAGTGTGCACCGCCGGAATTCGGCTGGGATCGGGAGTGGCACCGCCGCCTGCGTCACAATCCATGGCGACCGAAGGAAGCAAGGAGAGGAAGGCTGTCACGGCGCGATGATACTGTGGTGCTTCTTCATGTTGCTTTCGCGCGGGCCCGCCCCTTAGATACTCTCATACACACGGCCTACATGCCCAGCTTCTGCTTGCCGAGCTCGTAGCTCGAGATCATGATGGCGCAGGACGGCGCGACCCGCGAGAGGCGCGCGCCGAGGCCCGTGAAGGCGCCGCGCACGCCCCTGGCCGCCACGACCTGCCGCAGCAGCGCGGCGCCCGAGCGGCGGTCGCCCTTGGCCTGCTGCAGCGTCTTGACCAGGTCGAACGGCGTCGTGGCCGTGGCCGCCACGGCGCCGGACAGCGCGCCGCTCACGAACGCGCGCTGCGTGCGCGAGAGGTCCTCGCGCGCCTGGAGCTGCCGCTGCAGCGCCTCGTAGGTCGTCCAGTAGATGGCCGAGAAGGGCACGTCGCGCGCCAGCGTGGCGTTCAGCCCCGTGAAGAGCGACCGGTAGCCGCCGCCGCGCACGGCGTGCTGGAACGTGGCCACCACGCCCTTGGCGCCGCGCTCGCCCTGCATGCGCGTGCGCACGAGCTCAATGGGCGACGTGACGCTCGCGGCGACGACGCGCGCCGTAGTGCCCGCCAGGAGCGGCACGACGCCCTCCATCTCTGGCGCGCGGCGCCGGCCCTCCTGCAGCAGGAAGTCGTACGACACGTAGTAGAGCACGGTCGACGGCACGGCGATCAGCATGGCCGGCGACAGGCCCGCGAACAGACCGGCCACGCCCTCCGTCTGGAAGATGTGCCGCAGCGCGTGCTGCGTGCCGCGCAGCTGCACCGCCGCCGACGGCCCGCGTGTGGACGCGGACGAGGACGAGCGCACCACGCGCGCGAGAGCCTTGGAACGCGCCGCCATGCGCTCCACCGGCCGCGTGACCGACTTGCACACGCAGCGCGTCCGGCAGCGACACTGGAGGTCTGTTGTAGTGGCCGCCGCCGTCGTCTGCAGCTGCGACTGCAGCCGCACCTTGGCCACGTCCAGCGGGTTCACGAACAGCGACGTCATGAGCGCGCCAGCCGACGCCGCCGCCGCCTTCTTGAGCGTGCCGGAGGCCTCCGTCTGCGCGTTGCTCGCCCCCACAGTCGCCATCTCGGTCCTTGGTCCTCTATCGCTCTGTGAGGTGCCTCGCGGCCGGCCTTCCCCCTCCAACACGCCGTCGACGGAGGTGATCGGGAAGTGGTCGCCATTATCCACCGCACAGTCTGACTCGTGGCGCGGGTCAGCGACGATTATTCAGCCAATCAAAGCGCGCTGAAACGGATGAAACCGCAATTATAGCCAATAGCAGAGCTGTATTCCAGTGATTGGTTTATTGGCCCCGACACGCAAGCAACGACTTGGGCGGCGTAAACGGGGGTGCCATCTCATCCGTCACAAACCCGGAAGTGTGCCCTATCAGTTGCGAATGCATGCTCATGAACACCATTCCTCCCGATCTTTGGCGCGCGTCACAGCTCCTCCAACCGCCGGTGGCCAGCGGTCGTCGCCGACGTGAGGTGCATATGCTTCGCGAGCTTCAGCAGGAAGTGCAGTGGCCGCCCGCGCGCGATGTAGCCGCGGTAGATGACCATACCGTCGTCCAGGAGTCCCTCGGACTCGCGCAGCTCGGTCATGGCCGCGTGTAGCGCGGCGTAGTCCTCGGCGTCCAGCTCGCTCTCGAGCGGCACGAGCGTCTTGAGCAGCAGGCTGGCAGGGGACGCACGCGCACGTCGTCAGTGTGTCAGTATGTCTGTGTGTGACTTGTGACGACTGGGTAGAAAGGAGAGGGAGACGCACTCGTAGAGGTCCTCGGCGTGCACGAACGAGTCCTTGTAGGCCGAGCGGAGCGCCACGGCGTCGTACGCCCAGTCGATCACCCGCTCCAGCACGGCCTTGTCCGCCAGTCCGGCGTTGAACGCGCTCAGGTCCAGACCCGGGAGCCCTGGAACAACCTCGTCGGCGCCGTAGCTGGCGATTGGTTGCCCCGCCACATCGGTCTCCACGGCTGCATCCTGCACGAGTAGCGAGTGCGGTGAGACCAATGCGCAGCGAGCGAGCGGAAGAGCAGGCGCGGCGACCATACGAGACGACGCTGCTCCTCAAAGATCCAGTCCCAGTCGTCGTCGTCGTCGTCGTCGTCGTCGGTCTCGCCGTTGTCCACGCTGAACGAGAGCGGAGACGCCTCCGCCTCGAACTCGTCTGTCTCGAGCTCAGCCACCACGTCGGCCTCCTCTTCCGCGCGAGCGAGACACGGACCGCGCTGCGACCACCACACGACCACCACACAACCACATGGCCACGAACAGTCAGCTGTGGACCATCCGACGGCGAGGGAGAGGGCAAGGCGGCGTCCGCGTGGCGCACCAGGTGCAGCAGCAGCAGGAGCAGCAGCAGGAAGGAAGCCGGCGACGCGCGGAGCGCCAGCAACGCCCTCATCAGCGCTGGCTATCCGTTGGATACGATCTCGGAGACTCCCAGACGAGGGCTCACCGAGCGGACAGGGAGCTCTAATCGGGACGTCTCGCCACCCTGGACGCGGCAAACGGACGCGGCACTTGCTCGGAGACCAAACGTGTGGCCGCATTCGTCACGGCCATTGGCAAGTGCATGGGGGAAGCGCCACCAGGAGCTGGACACCTTGCTGCCAGCCATGTACCATAGGTTTCTTTCGCCTTGTGCTCTGTGTCCTCAGTCCCATGAAGATCGGCCTAGGCGTCGGCTGCTGGTGCTTAGTGTCGCCGTCATGTTCGAGTTCACGGCCATCCACACCAATAGCATGGACCGATCGACACCACGTCGCATGTCAACACGTTGCTGGTCGCCAAGTGCCACCCCACCGGCCACGTTCATGCGTGCCGGCTGGTGCTAAATTTTGCGGTTGCTACGAGACATTTGGCACTGGGCTGAGCGCCACACTCGATTGACTTGCGTCCACTAAGCGGACGGTAGTGGAGCGACCAGATGGCACGACGCGAATTTCGCCAAAAATCATTATTGCTTCAATATTTCACCGTATTGGCCGCGAATGGAATGGCCAAGCTGAAAGGACGGTGTTTTCGCAACGCGCAGGACACACCCAGCAAACAGGACGGACCAAATTTGAGTTCAGCGGAGCCACCCTCAAGCTGCATTGCTGGGACCACCCGCTGCAAGTTTGCACAGCACCACAGCAAGAGTGACGACACAGGTGACGATTGCTTGTGCGCTGCGATCTCAAGCACACAAGTGCACCGCATCTCGGTCGACATCTGATTTCGGGTTGGCCACCCTGTGCCAATTCGATGCTTTAACGGAACATTCCGAAATTGAAGACTAAAGTGACGCGTTCATTGCGTCCGTTTTCTTCACCACTCGAAAAGTGTAAAACGAGTTCGTGGCATTTACAAAAAGCAAAAGTAAAAAAAAGCATCCTCCTGAAGCACATTCGAAACGGTTTTACAGATCTCTGCGCAGCGCAAATCATCCCTCTGATGATCTTCCACCCCGGGGCCATCCAGCACCCCAGCGCCGGCCTTCACCGCACGCAAATCACCCCCGGGACGCATCGCGTCGTCCGGCCGCCTCCGCCTCCGCGCTCGCGCATTCATCCATCCTGTCCCGAGTTGTCTCCACACATCCGGCGCCGTCACGTGTGCAAATCCGGGGCGTCCGCCCCAGAGTCGGTCCAGTGTGCCACCCGTACCGTACAACTTGGTTTTCGTAAGGGGACCCAAGCACCCCTCTGCCCCCGTCCGCCGCCCGCCGTCCGCCGTCCGCCCCCCTCGCGCGCTGATTGGTCCGCGATTTCACCCGCCAAATCTTTTTTCCCCGCTGTCCACACCGGATGGGCCACACTTGCGTGGGTGGATGCGGAGTGGACGGGATGCACAGAGGGGGGAGCCTGCGGACTGAGTCTCTACCACGGCGGCAGGATCCGCCCCCGCCCCACGTCAGTCTCATATCTCCATTTGCGCGGTCGAGCCCAGCCCCAGTCCCCCGGATCCCAGGACCCCGGACGGAAGCAGAGCCCTACCACTTGTGGTCACTATGGCGAACGAGAAGAGTCCGCTGCTGGCGGCGGGCGGCGAGTCGTACCAGGCGGCTGCGGACGCGGACGACGAGCGCTTCTACATGGGCGTGGACAAGCGGTCGCTGTTCGACACTGGTGTCGAGGGCCTGTCGACCGTCGAGGCGGCGCGCCGGCTCAAGCTCTTTGGGCCCAACGAGCTCGAGACGCACGAGAAGCCGGCGTGGGTCAAGCTGCTCGAGCAGTTTTGGGGGCCCATGCCCATCATGATCTGGCTCGCCATCCTCGTGGAGCTCGTGACGCGGGACATGCCCGACTTCTTCGTGCTGCTGTTCCTGCAGCTGCTCAACGGCACCGTCGGGTGGTACGAGGAACTCAAGGCCGGCAACGCCGTGGCCGCGCTCAAGGCCAGCCTCAAGCCCGAGGCCATGGTCGTGCGCGACGGCGTGCACCAGACCATCAACGCCGCGCTGCTCGTGCCTGGCGACCGCGTGACGCTCTCGGCCGGCGCCGCGGTGCCCGCCGACTGCGACCTGTGCGAGGGCAACGCCGTGCAGATCGACCAGGCCGCGCTCACGGGCGAGAGCTTCCCGGTCACCATGGTGGCGGGCGACAACGCCAAGATGGGCTCGACCGTGACCCGCGGCGAGATCGAGGCCGTGGTGACGGCCACGGGCGGCCAGACCTTCTTCGGCAAGACGGCGAGCCTCATCTCGTCCGTGGACGAGGTGTCGCACTTCCAGAAGATCCTGATCCGCATCACCATGTTCCTCATGGCCATCTCGTTCGTGCTCGTGGGCTTCTGCCTCGGCTACCTGCTGTACAACGGCGAGGACTTCCTCGAGGCCATCGCCTTCTGCGTCGTGCTGCTCGTGGCCTCCATCCCCATCGCCATGCAGGTCGTCTGCACGTCCACCATGGCGCTCGGCTCGCGCAAGCTGGCCGAGGAGAAGGTCATCGTGACCCAGCTGCAGTCCATCGAGACGCTCTCGGGCATGAACATGCTCTGCTCCGACAAGACGGGCACGCTCACGCGCAACAAGATGGAGCTGCAAGACGACCTGCCCGTCTTCCACCCGGACGCCACGCGCCAGCTCGTGCTCGAGTCGGCTGCGCTCGCCGCCAAGTGGAAGGAGCCGCCCAAGGACGCGCTGGACACGCTCGTGCTCAACGCCATCGACCTGCGGCCGCTGGACCAGTACACGATGGTGGACCACCTGCCGTTCGACCCGTCCGTGAAGCGCACCGAGTCGACCATCCAGGACGCCGAGGGAGCCGTCTTCAAGGTCACCAAGGGTGCCCCGCAGATCATCCTGGCGCTCGCCTACAACGTCGAGGAGATCCGCGAGGCCGTCGAGGCCAAGGTGCTCGACCTGGCGCGCCGCGGCATCCGCTCGCTGGCCGTCGGACGCACCATGGAGATCGAGGGCGAGACCAGGTGGGTCTTCCTCGGCATCATGACGTTCCTGGACCCGCCGCGCCACGACACGAAGCGCACGATCGAGCTGGCGCACCAGAACGGCATCGGCGTCAAGATGATCACGGGCGACCAGGCCGCCATCGCCGTCGAGACGTGCCGCATGCTGGGAATGGGCACGACCATCCTGGGCACGGACGTGCTGCCCACGGCGCGGGTCGAGGATGGACTGTCGCCCACGCTTGGCGCCGACTACGGCGCCATCGTCGAGAGCGCCGACGGCTTCGCGCAGGTCTTCCCGGAGCACAAGTTCCTGATCGTCGAGACGCTGCGCCAGCGCGGCTGGGTGTGTGGCATGACTGGCGACGGCGTCAACGACGCGCCGGCGCTCAAGAAGGCTGACGTGGGCATCGCCGTCGAAGGCGCCACGGACGCCGCGCGCGCCGCCGCCGACATCGTGCTGACCAAGCCGGGCCTGTCGGTCATCATCAATGCCATCACGCTGTCCCGCAAGATCTTCCAGCGCATGCGCAACTACGTGACGTACCGCATCGCGTGCACCATCCAGCTGCTGCTCTTCTTCTTCATCTCGGTGCTGCTCTTCCACCCGGACAGCTGCCGGTTCCCGCACTTCGTGCCGCGCGTCGGCTCGTGCCCGTACCAGGACAACTCGGAGGACGGCGCCGAGCCCGTGGACCCGTACTTCAAGCTGCCGGTCATCGCGCTCGTGCTCATCACGATCCTCAACGACGGCACCATCATCTCGATCGCGTACGACAACGTCGTGCCGTCCAAGAAGCCCGAGACGTGGAACCTGCCGCGCATCTACTGGGTCTCGACCTGCCTCGGCGTCGTGGCCGTGGCCAGCTCGCTGCTGCTGCTCTTCTGGGGCCTCGACTCGTGGAACGCCAACGGCGTGCTGGCCTCGTTCGGCGTCGGCCAGCTGCCGTACGACCAGGTCATGATGATGATGTACCTCAAGATCTCGCTCTCGGACTTCATGACGGTCTTCACGGCGCGCACGGACGGCTTCTTCTTCACGCGCGCGCCCGGCCGCCTGCTCGCGGCCGCCGCGTGCTTCGCCACCGTCATCTCGACCATCCTGGCCATCTTCTGGCCGTTCCCGGAGATGGAGGCCATCTCGCCCAAGCTCGCGGGCTTCGTCTGGCTCTACTGCCTCGCCTGGTTCCTGCTGCAGGACCTGAGCAAGGTCGTGCTCGTCTACCTGCTCGAGCGCGTCGCGCACACGCTCGACGGCGACGCCAAGGTCACGAGCAAGTCGTACGTGCGCCACGAGGCGCAGCGCCAGAACCGCATCCGCATGGGCTCGACCTTCCTCTCGGGCGAGTACTCGATCCGCGACTCGTTCGTGGCCGGCCGCGCCGTCCGCGGCTCGTTCGTCGACGGCGGCCGCGGCATGACGCTCGAGCAGGCTATGGACCGCCTCGCGCGTCTCGAGGCCGAACTCAAGGTGCTGCGCCAGGTCATCCAGTCGAGCGCCTCCGTCTAAGCGGCGGCGCCAGTAGCATGGCGGACAAGCGGTAGCGCGCGTCTCGGACTTGATGTTGCGGTTTTTGACAAGTGTTCGACAGAATAACAGAAAAGACCCACTACAGTTCCAACAACCTCCCCCTTCAAAAGGGTTTGTCGTCCACCTCAACCGTGAGGGTTGCTCTGTCCACGCTGTTGCTGCCAATCTCCACGCTGTTGCCGCTCAGGTCCACGCCAGTCAAGAAGGTGCGGACGCCCGGATCCAGGGCGATGCATCCGCCTTGGGGGTCGGGCTCGGGCGGCTCGACGAACGATGGGATCACTGCGTTCCAGCAGCCACCTTCAACGATGATCTGCATCTCACTCGTTATCACTGTGTCGCCGTCGTAGCGGATCGGGATGTCCCGGAGACCCGGGATGGAAAGCAGTGGCTTGCCACTCTCAGCGTCCGTGATCTGTGCACCCCTTGCGTCCACCGAGAACATGGTGAGCGGGTTGCCCTTCTTGCTCTTGAACCGGATGTGGAACCTCGCGATGTTGCCGTTCGCC
>JAADYH010000266.1:0-26916 GCA_023338125.1 Phytopythium aichiense
GTCGTCGGAATGGAGAGCTGAGCTGACCGACTTTGGGACTGCACGCCTGCAGTCCGAGAACCACACGATGACAGCGGAGGTGGGAACAGGTCGGTGGCTCGCACCTGAGGTGCTGGTGGGAAGCAAGGACTACGGATCGCCTGCGGATGTGTACGCGTTTGGCGTCGTGCTGTCGGAGCTCGACACGCACGCGATTCCGTATGATGACGCGCGCAGCAACGATGGGAAGAAGCAACTAGCGAACGTGGCGATCATGCAGTTGGTGGCAGAGGGAAAGCTGCGTCCGACGTTCTCGACCCAGTGTCGTCCGGAGCTGCGTGCGTTGGCTGATCGCTGTATGGCGCAGTCTCCGGCGGATCGTCCAGTGGCAGCGGTCCTGGCGTACGAGGTGCGGAAGGTGATGAAGCTGGTGCAGCAGGAGAGCAGTCGAGAAGGAGATCGCGACGTCGCCTAGGGCGGTAGGTGTTGGTGCGAACGGACCGCATCACATCGCATCGCACTGCAATCGAGTTTCGTGAAGGAGCCGAACCGTGGCGATTGTCCGGGATCTCAAAATTTGCACAATTCAATTGGCTTCGATGTGAGTGCCTCCGATGCGATCCGGTGTCGTGAATGCTGACAGCCAGACGCGACAAGACTGTCAAGCGTGAATATAAACTCATGACTGGTATTCACTGGGTTCTTGCCTCGAGTGCTCGCAGAGATGTCAATGACAGCCTTCGATCGATCTATGCACAAGCTGTCAGAATCATTGCTATGATGTGGCGCTGTTGGACGTCAACCATGATCAGCCAGAGGGGACATCAACGACAATGCCACTGCAAGCAGCACCAACCGCATCAATAACACAACTACCACGATAAGCACAAAGGAAAAGTAGACGGCGTGGGCGTCAAGTCGCGCACAGCGCTCTGGGCAGATTCGTCGGTAAGCCAAATAACCCGATTGGCATCCTCTGCATCCTCACCGTCAAACTTTCCTTGACGAAGTCGAACAGATCGAGCCGGCACAAACGCAGTGTGACTGAAGCTGTTTGAGCGACTTCCGCCACTCGCTGCCAGTCAGGACGTCGGCATCCGGGGACCAATCTCCGTCCGGTGGTTCAAATCCTGTGCTGGTCGGCGTCAAGTGACGCGTTGAAGCCAGGAACAGTCGTCAGGAGTGCAGGTCGGTGCGTCGACGAGGACGTCCACTCTGCCGTGCTGACTGCCGTCGTCGCGTCGGTGCGGGTGGTCGCTCGAAGGTCGCGCGAAGGTCGCTCAACGCGGAAAAGCGGCGCGTGGGAGACGACAACTCGGCGCTGATTGGCCGGAAGAAAGAGTACGCAGGGATAGGGCCGAGGGAGGGGGGTGGCGCCGACTCACTTGGCCCCAGTATGCCCCCCAGCGCGCGGGGACGTTCGCCGCACCGACGGAGAGAACCGCCTACATTTCCGCCGGCACTTGGAAGCGGACGCCCGCCGCCTCCGTCCCCGCCCTCCGGTCGTCCCTCCCGCCACCGCCGCCGCCCCCCCCGCGCGTGCCCCGCGCCGCCGCCACCGCCGACCGACCGCCGCGGGCGACTCTCCTGCCCCCTCTCGAGCGCCGAGCCGCCCCTGGAGACGCGCAGACAGCCCACCACCACCGCGAACGCAAGGCGGACAGGCGGACAAGCGGACCCGACGGCCCCGACGGCCCCCACGGACGGACGGATGCACGCGAGCCGCAGCAGCGGAAGCGGCGGCGCGCCGCCGGCCGCGAGCGACGCGGCGCCGGCCATGACAAACGAGGAGTTGCTGGCGCACCAGCTCGACCTGCACCAGAAGATCCAGCAGCAAATGCAGCTGCAGATGGAGATGAGCATGCAGCTCGGCGCGCGGCAGTCGCTGGCGGCGTCCATGGCCGCGCGGCCGTCGCTCACGGCCTCGCTCTCGCGCGTCGAGCCCGACCTGGGCGACAACGTCTTCGACATGCTGGACGACCTCATCATGATCCCCGGCGCCGCCTCGACCTCGGACGCGCGCGCCAGCCTCTCCAAGCAGATCGAGTCGGACGGCGACGACGACGTTGGAGGCGGCTCGGGCGGACCCGGCGGCTCGGGCGTCGGCAGCGGCAGCATCAGCGGCGGCCGCGACTCGCTCGCTGACATTCTCGAGTCGCTCGACATGGACCTGGAGGACTTTGGCGACGAGAACAAGCTCATCGACACGAGCCACCTCATGAACGCCACCTACAACGACGAGGAGCGCGACTCGTTCGACGACCTGGATCTCGACCTGGACCTGGACCTGGACCTGGACCTGGACGACCAGGGCGTCGACGGCGATGACGACGACGACGACAGCAAGGGCCTGCTCGACGACGTCGACGTGTCCGACCCGAACGAGCACGCCGTCGAGGAGGACTTTGTGCACATGCGACGCTCGTCGCTCGACATGCTCGCGTCCGTCTCGGGCAGCGTCTCGAGCGTCTCGCAGAGCACCAACAGCAACATGTGCACGCTCATCTGGGAGGGCGGGCTGCTCGGGCTGCGGCTGCGCATGTCCCAGTCGCGCATGATGCCGGCCGTGTCCAAGGTCACGGGCAAGAGCGCGATCGTGGGCATCCACCTGGTCGAGGTCGGCGACCTGCTGCTCCAGATCGGCGACCGCATCACGCGCGACATGGAGTTCATCGACGCCATCAACTACCTGAAGGAGGCGCCCAAGCCCTGCAAGCTCGTCTTCCGCCGACTGACGAGCGACCCGATGGTCGTCAAGCCCGTGCAGCCGCAGGTCTCGAGCGCGCTCGCGCTCCGACTGGCGAGCAAGTTCGACGAGCTGATGCAGGCCGACAGCGACAAGTCGCCCGCGCCGCCGGCGGTCAAGCTGGACGAGAAGTACGAGATCAAGTGGCTGGACGGCCCGCTCGGCATCAGTCTGATCGCGAGCAAGGACGTGGCGTTCCCGCTGGTCACGCGCATCACGGGCAAGAACCGCTCGCCGCAGGTCCAGGACGTGCAGCCCGGCCACTACCTCGTGCAGATCGGCAACTACAACACGGCCGACGGGAACTTCAATACGGCCATCAAGTTTCTGCAGAAGGTCACGAAGCCCGTGTCGCTGTACTTCTGTCCCGGCAACAAGAAGACGTCGGTTCGCCCCGAGCCCGCCGACGACGAGTACGACCACATCTGGGAGAAGAAGCAGGCGCTCTCGTTCACGGTCAAGCCCGACGCGCACGGCCGCATGGTCGTCGCCGACGTCGGCAGCGCCAAGTCGATCAAGGTCAAGACCAAGGGCGTGCCCAACATCGCGTCCTTCATCAACTCGGGCGATCTCATCCTGTGGATCAACGACGACGCGACCACGGACCTGACGTTCCACGAGTCCCTGCTAAAGCTGCGCACTGCCAAGCGTCCGCTGGTCATCCGCTTCAAGAAGGCCCCGCTGGAGTCGCCGACGGAGTCGCGCACGCCCGTGCCTGCTTCGTCGCCGAAGGCGGAGCTGCTGACGACAAACGACCTGGCCGCGCCTCTACCGTCGCCTGTGAACAAACCAGTGTCCAAGTCGACGGTGCCGCCACCTCCGCCCCCGCCTCCCCAGACACAGCCTCCTCCGCAGCCCAAGCCTGTGGTCCCCGCCCCTCGCAGCTTCAATCCACTGAAGAAGATTGCTGCGCTTGGCTCGTATGCCAAGGAGAACTCGATGAACTCGGGTAACGGCAGGAACGGGCAGGCGGACGGGAAGAAGGTGTCGCCCGACGCGGCGCAGACCAAGAAGCACACTTTGTTCGGAGGCGGCGGCGACTCGGACCACCACAGCAAGAAGTACCAAGAGGCAGCTGCAGCCGCCGCTGCTGCAGCGGCCAGCAATATGAACGGGAACCGCGCGCCGAAGCTGACGCCTCCTGGCAGCGCAAACGGCAACAATGCGCGGTCGCCCACGTCCGCCGACTATCACCACCAGCACTCCCAGAAGCACGCCGGCTCGAGCGACAGCCGACACAACAACAACGCCGACTCACACGCGCGGATCATGAACTTGGACACGCTGAGCTCGCAGCAGCAGCACCGCAAGGCCGCCCTCCTGAAGGCGTCGAGTGATCCTGCTGCGGGCGGCGCGAATGGCAATGACGCCGGGGTGAACTCGAGGCCGCTGCCGCGCTCCGCCAAGAATATTACGTCGACTGGCGCACCGCCGGATGACAGTGGGCGGCACCCGTCGCCTTCGTCATCCAGGTCAAGCGAGAAGGACCCCGACGTGTACGAAGTGGTCTGGCCGGAGGGCACGGCGCTCGGCCTGACGCTGCGCGTGCACCCTACAACGCGCTTCCCCGTCGTGGCGCGCGTCACGGGCACGAGCAACCTCAAGAACATCGAGCACGTGCAGCCGGGCGATATTTTATACGCGGCGAACAACATGAACATCGTGCCGCAGCCAAAGTTCAAGCAGACGCTGGAGAACCTGTCGCGCCTCCCCAAGCCGGCCGTGCTGCGCTTCCGGCGCGCGCACCCGACTGGGTTTGGCCCGAGCGGCGGCGCGGGGAGCAACGGCGCGCGGGTAGAGGAGGCCGACTACGCGCTCCCGCGCGGGCCGCCGCTCAAGGACAGCGAGTATGAGCTGATCTGGCGGGAGAACGCGAACCTCGGACTCGTGTTCAGCTCGGACAACGACGTGCCCAAGGTGACCAAGGTGGACCTGGAGTCGGGCGGCCTGATGCTGCAGAAGGTGGGGGTGGGCGACACGCTGTCGTGGATCGGGCCGATGGACATCCACGGGTCGTCCTTCCACCAGTCGATGGCCACGCTGCGCGCTATCAAGCGGCCAGTGGTGCTGCGATTCCACAAGCGGCAGCACCGGTAGGCGTCGTCGTCTTTCGGGCTTTTGGGTAGAGGGCGTCCGCGGTAGCAGCGGGCGATGTCGGAGACGACATGTCGGTGCGTTCGAGTCGAGTGCGTCCGGGGAGGGAGGGCGAGAGCCCAAGTGACGGCGGGCATAATGATAGAATTTCATGTTTGCTGTGGACGTTGAGGCGCGGCGACAGGACCATGGAGAGGCAGGCGATCGCCGCGGTAGGTTGTTGATTACAGTAATAGTCATGCGATGAAGACGCTGTGGTCCCGAGTCCCCCCTGCCTGCCTGCCTGCACACGAAGCGAGACCGCGTCTCGTATATATTTACGACTGCCACTCGATGGCGAAGAAGACGTGAGGGGCGGAGGAGCATCAGAACATGCCGCCGCCGCTCATGGGCGAGTTGGACATTTGCCGGTCGAACTTGGCGGCCAGCGCCTGCTTCTTGGTGAGGATCTCGTTGCGCGAGTTCTTGATGTCGGTCGACACGTCCGTGACGTTGATGGCGTCCATGAAGTTGGCGAGCAGCGGCGCCTTGACGTTAGACGAGGGCAGCGCGCCGCCCAGGCTGCCGGCAGCGCCGAGGAAGTCCTCGATGGCGAAGGCGTAGTGGTGCGCGACGGCGAAGCCGAGCATCTCGACGCAGATGACGAAGTCGTTGAGCGCCGAGGCGATCTTGTTGGCGTCCCAGCACTGCGGACAGCCGATGTCCCAGCGCTCCGAGATGACGCCGACCGTCTCGAGCAGGCTGATCATGAGCGACTGCCAGTAGGTGAAGAAGATGATGGCCTTGATGGCGAGGAACTTGGGCAGCGGGCGTACGGGCTGCAGCTCCTCGTAGGCGCCGTGGAAGAAGAGCACGAGGCAGTAGAGCGCCCACGTCTGCGAGATGGTCAGGATGAAGCTCACGTAGCCGAACGAGACGCACGGGTTGAGGAAGTCGCCCTCTCCGTAGACGCCCGCGAGGCTCGTGATGAGCATGATGGCCGACATGAGCAGCTTGGTCGGGATGTACTGCAGGATGCCGATCGTGGTGAGCCGCAGGAACTTGCCGCCCATGGCCCACGGCTGCAGGCAGCAGAAGGGCGTCATGTGCGCGATCTGCGCCTTGGAGCGCAGCGTGCTGGCCAGCACCGACTGGCCGCCAAGGTACTCGACCAGGAAGCAGTGGAACGAGTAGAGCGCGAAGGCCTCGTAGCAGTCGCGCACCGTCTCGAACAGCAGCTTGCGGTCGTTGAACACGAGCGCCAGGTACGACGTGAGCCCGTAGATGGGCACCATCATCAGGATGCGGATCACGTGCTTGCGGATGCCCGCTGACGGGTTGTACAGCAGGTGCGTCCAGATGATCCAGCCCGACAGGATGATGGAGAGCAGCGTGAAGGCGCCAGAGATGGCGTAGCCCAGCGTCTCGATCTGCATCTTGCGGCGGCGGTTGCGCGGCTTCCAAGGCGGCGACGAAGCTCGGGGTGGCTCAAAAGGACCGCGGGCGAGCGGACGACAGCCTCGGCACCCTGCGCGGCGGTCAGCGGCGCGGCGGGCAGGGGGGCAGCGGCCTCTGCCGGGCGATCCGTCGGCTGGTCAGGCAGGCGGTCGCCGTGACTTGGTCGCGTTCTCCCGCAGAGAAGCAGAGGATTGTTCGAGTGACTGGCGAACCGTGTGCGCACGAAGTATAGGGCCGCGCAGTAATCAGGTGAATGAGTGTTTGTTAGAGTACCCGACGTATAGCAGTTTGTATCAGCCACGGAGGAGAGTTATTGCACACGTAACGGGTTCTGCACGGTTAGCCCTCCTTCTACGGCAACCAGGTCAAGTCCAGCCTAGCGCCGCTTGCCGCCGCCTCCCTTGCTGCTCTTGCCGCCCATGCTGATGCCGCCGCCGCTGCCGCTCTTCTTCTTCTTCTTGGAGCGGCGGAAGTCCGCGTCGTCCTCGTCGTCCGACTCGCGGCCGCGCTTCTCGGTCGCGTGCAGTCGGTCGGCGGCCTGCGCCTCCTTCTCCAGCTCCTCCCAGCTCGGCGCGTCGTCGTCGTCCTCGGACGGCGCATCCGACGACTCCTCGTCCACGAGTGACTCCCAGTCCGACTCGTCCGAGCCGCTGGATTCGCTGCCCGACTCCTCCTCGCCCGACCCGCTGCCCTCCTCGTAGTTGCTGTCCTCGGCCTCCTCCTCCTCCTCGTCCTCGTCGTCCGAGCCCTCCATCTTGAGGAACTCCCAGCCCGCCGGCTTGGGCACGCCGTCCTCGTCCGTCTCGAGGTAGAACCGCGTGTCCGAGCGGATCGTCGCCATGATGCTCTTCCAGTTCAGGTTGGCCGTGCCCGTCGTGAAGCAAATGTCAATGTCGTCCAGCCACTCCTTGATGCGCTCGAGCTCGGCCGTCGACACGGCGCTGATGCGCATGGGCGGCACCTCGAAGTTCTTGAAGATGAACACCACGTCGAAGTTCTTGGACGAGAACATGACGCGCTCGAAGTGCACGTGCTCCACCTCGTCCAGCGAGATGATGAAGAACGGCATGTCCGTCAGGCTCACCAGGCAGTGCACCGACGGCTGCAGCAGCACCATCTCCTTGAACGGCGTGCCCATAAACCCGAGCTCGCGGTACGGGATGTCGAACACCACGGGCTTGCCGTAGCGCTCCGACACGCCCTCCATCTTGTGGCAGAATTCCTTAAACGTCGTGTTGAGCTTCTCGCGCAGCGCGCGCTCGCGGTTCTCCTCGTCCAGCTCGTCCGGGTCGTACATGGACCGCCGCCGGTTGTCCAGCGCCTGCGAGCCCTCGATCACCTCCGTGTAGAACTGCACGTCGTTCTGCTTCTTCTTGCCGATCATGATGTGATTCTTCAGGTGGAAGTGGATCAGCACCACCAGCTCCTTGTCGCACGGCTGGAAGATGGCGTGCTTGATGTTCGAGTACAGAATGTCCACCTTCTGGTTCTTGTTCGTCATGAACCGCACGCCGTTCGCGTGCGCCTCGAGCGTGCCGTGCGTCTTGCGGCCCGACAGGTGCGGCCGCGCCGACAGGTCGATCAGGCGCGGCACGCGGCGGTCGCGCGTCAGGATCAGGTCCTCCTGCACCACCAGGTCCGACTCCTCCTGCTCGCGCTGCTCGCGCTGCTTGACGCGCTTCTGCAGCTCCTTGATCAGCCGGTACTGGTTGTTCAGGTTGTGCGCGTCCGACGACCGAAACCCGAGCTCCTTGATGAACATCTTGTTCGGAAACTTGGCGATCATGTTCTGCATGGCCGGCAGCACGTCACGCCCCAGCGACGTGCCCGGCACGTAGAAGTTGATGCGCAGGTACGTCGCCTTGTCCTCCTCCGACTTGCTCACGTTCTTGATCGTCGAGATGTGGAACGGCACCGGCACGCCGTTGATCGGCAGGATCACCGCCTCCGCGCGCATGTCGACCATCACCTGGCGCTCCCGCAGCTCCGACGGGTATTGCTGCGGACCAGAGTACGCGAGGATGTTCTTCTCCTTCTTGCGGTCCTCCGACTTTTCGTTGCTCTGCTCCTCCAGGCGACGCATGGCCTCCTCGCGCTTGCGCCGCATCAGCTCTGCCTGATGGCGGTCGCGACGCTCTTGGTCCGTCTCGATGCCCTGCAGCTGGCGCTGCTGGTCGCGCAGACGCGACTGGATCACTTGGTTGCGCGTGCCCGACAGAGACGTGTCGACGGACGCGTGGATCGATTTCTCCTTCTTCTTGCCGTCCGACGACGACTTCTTCTTCTTGGCCTCGGGCTCATCGTCATCGTCGTCGCCGCCGTCGTCGATGTCGTACCGCACCTTGCTCCACGCTTTGGACACCTTGGTGTAATACTTGGTCTCGTCCTTGAGCACCACGACTGTATCGGCCAGGAAGACGGCGTAGCTGTCCAGCTTCTTCTTCTTGCGCTGCGACTCCGGGATCGGGATCCCCTGGAACCCGAAGGCCACATTGAACGCCATGCCCTCCTGGATCACTGTCGTGTTCTTGGCCGTGAGCAGGTTGCACGACTCGCGGAACTCGAGGCCGATGCCGAAGCCCAGGTTCTTGGTCAGCTTCTCGAACAGACTCGCGTTGCGCGACTGGATAAACTTGCGCACTTTGTCCACCACCTTGCCGATCGTCTTGCCCGGCTGCAGCTCCTTGACGCACAGCTCGTGCGCCTCTCGCAGCAGCTCGTACGCCTTTTCCATCGAGCTCGTCGGGTCGATGAAGAACGTGCGGCCGATGTTCGAACAGTACCCCTTGTAGCGCGCGCCGAGCGAGCAGATGATGACGTCGTACTTCATGGCGTTCTTGTCGCTCTGCGCGCTCGGCTTGAGGTCGTACTTGCCGCCCGACTGCACGATCGGCGGGTAGCACGGCTCGATGTCCACGGGGTCGATCGACACCTTGATGCGGCTCGGGTCCTCGAAGATCTCCTCGATGTTCATCGAGATCTTCTCGTGGCTGACCGACTTCTCGTCATCGATGATCTGCTCCATGTCCTCCATGAACTTCTGCTTGAAGATCTTGCTCGTCAGCGCGCCGGCCCACCGGATGTTCTCGATCTCCTCGGTCGCCTTGACCGACAGCGCCGTCTCGACGCCCTTGGTCACGTCCACCTGTTCGACTCCCGAGGCCTCGAGCTCCTTCTTGAACGACGCCACCAGCTCGCCCTGCGGGTCCTCCTTGCTCAGCACGCCGACCTTGGCGCCGCTCTCCTTGATAGCGTCCGTGAGGATCTTGTAGTTGGCCGCATTTCCGTCGGCCTTGTTGCGCTTGAGCAGCTCGAGCTTGACCTCCGAGGCCTCGTTGCCGCCCAGGATCGCCTCCAGCATCGTGTCTGCGCGCGAGAGAGAGAAAATCCGTTAGAGCCTGCACGATAACGCCATACAACCACACAGCGCGCGCTTAGCGTACACTTTTTGCCGCTGGTCAGCACGAAGAGCTTCTGCGGCGTGAACACCATGAGCGTCTCGGGGAACTCGAGGAAGCCCAGCAGGTAGATCTGCAGCACGGCCGACTTGCGGTAGGCCGACTCGTCCTGCTGCGCGCGGCCCGCCAGCACGCAGAAGGAGTCCGCGTCCGCCCAGCCCGCGCTCTGCTTGCCCTCCTTCCACAGCCGGTACAGGTTCTGCAGCCGGCGGAAGAACATGGCGCCGTCGAGCGCCGGCAGCCCCGCGCCGCCCTCCTGCTTGGCCGCCGCCGCCGCCGTGGGCTCCGCCTTGACCGCTACCGCCGGCTCCGCCTTGACCGCCACCGCGGGCTCCGTCTTGACCGCGGGCTCCGCCATCCGCTCGCTCGCTGTTGTCGCCGTCGCCGTCGCCGTGGGTTGGTCGGTCTCGAAGTGCCGCCTTCGTTCCTTCCCGCCTTTTCACCACCAACTCCCGCGCTTTTGGGGAGTTCTCCTGTGTGGCCCACATTGAGATGATGTGGTGCACCTCGACTGCCTCGAATAGCTGATAAACCCTTTTATTGCACTGATTCCGTGGGATTTGTTGGATCCATGGATCGTCCATGGAAAATAGATACGAGGATAAAGTCATCGATTATTATTGTAATCGAGTCCGTGGTAAAGCATACGAAAACCAAGTGACAAAATAGGATACTGATATAAAACGATAGCAGAGTCATTCCACAGCCTTTTGGACGAGGTTGACGATGGTGGCGGCGACTGCTGCTGGTGCGGCGCGGCGGCGGTCCGTCATGGTCTTCGCGAGCGAAGTGCCGGTGGTCTCGGCGCTGAACCCGTACCGCAAGATCGAGGACGTGTTCCTGGACGTGTGGCGGCGCGCGGCCCCGGCGCAGGTCGAGCGCCTGCGCCAGCGGCTGGACGTGCCGCTGCCGTCGCCCGAGGACAAGATGCGCGCCGTGGTGCAGGGCCTGGGCGTCGCGCCCGCCGTCGACGAGCTCGTGCAGCAGGCCGCGGCCGCGCAGACCACCGGGAGGGTGGCGCAGGCGTCTGCGCGGATCGCGGCCGCGCTGCCGGCGGCGGCGCCCGAGGCGGTCAAGGCCGAGGTGGTGCAGTTCGTCACGTCCGAGATGCACAAGGCGTTCGGCGCGCGGCACGAGGCGAGCGCGATCCAGCAGTACCAGCAGCAGCAGCGCGTGGCCGTCAAGGAGAGGAACCTCGTCTTCTCCAAGCGGCGCGTGGCGCGCGTCAACGGCGTCGACGTGCTCGTGGGCGGCAAGATCGACGGCAAGGCCGGCGGCAAGGTCATCGAGGTCAAGAACCGGCTGCGGCGCTTCATCTCGCCACTGCCGAGGTACGACATCGCGCAGCTGCAAACCTACCTCTTCATCCTCGGGGCCACTGAGGGCGAGCTCGTGGAGCACCTGCGCTCGGACGAGGCCGCCACCAAGCTCACGCCCGTCCCGTGGGACGAGCGCATGTGGCGCACGGAGCTGGTGCCCAACCTGCTGCGCTTCGGCAACGCGCTCACGCTGCTTATGGAGGATGAGGACGCGCAGACGGACTACCTGCGTGCCGAGGCCGACGGCCGCCGCGACATCATCCGCTACTTCTGGGGCAAAGACGTCGTGCTCGACGACGCCTCGGACGCCGCGTAGGACCTCCGTCTCGGGAGCAAGCGACCCAAGTGTACGCTGCTATCAGGCTATTGAACCAATCCATGCAGCTGTGTCATGACACGCAGTGATCGGACCCTCAGGGCTGCCGACCGCCTCCGAGCTGGACCTGCCACAGCTGCATCCATGCCTGGAGCGAGAAACTCACCACTCATCACGACGTCTTGGCGTCTGTCCCCACTCAGGCGTCGTATTTTTATCCTCGACACCCGGCGGCGATTCGCCTCCGCCTCTGTCCGTTTCGAGCTGCTCGCCCGCTCGAATTCGTCTCCAGCGTGGAGAACTCGCCGCGCCTGATCACCGAGTGCAGTGCGCGCAACTCGTCGCCATGGCGTCCGCTGTCATCGCCCACCTCACGGTCGACACGCCTCCGCCTCCCGCTCCATCGTCGAGCAAGGAGAGCGCTGGCCGGCCAGTGTGCGCCACGAGCGACCCGGAGGCAGCGGCGCACGCCATCGAGGCAGACAAAGACGTGGTGGCGGCCGTCGACCGCGTCCTGCGTCACGACCGCCACGGCGCCGTCGACTTGCGGCGAGTGGTCACGGCCGTCTGGACGCGGCGAGCGGAGAAGGCGTTCACGGCGGAGCTGTGCGCTCGGCTGCCGCGGCTGGAGCTGGCGCGGCGCTCGCTGGACCAGGCCGAGTTCTACCTGCCGCAGCTCGCACACATGGTCATCCACTTGGACAAGGAGCTGACCGTCGAGCCGCTGGAGCAGTTCGTGCTGCAGCTGACCACGAGCAGTCTGCACCTAGCGCTGCAGCTCTTCTGGATGGTGTACGCGACGCTGGACGAGAACCGGCCGAAGCGCCCGGCCGCCAACCCGCGGACCTTCGCGCGGTGCGCGCAGCTGCTGCTGGCGCTCGAGCAGTGCGTCGTGTACGGCTCGCCCGCCACCCGCGAGGCCTCGGTACAGCGCTCCGTCGGTTCGCCTGTATGGATTCCGCCAGGACTGACACCTCCTTGTCTTTGACAGGACTTGCTGGGCCACGATAGTGCCTCCAAGGACAGGACCAAGCTCGGTAACTGCGCCGTCCAGAGTGCCGATGACACCGTCGAGACGCCTCAGTCGACGGCTCCATCTCCGTCACAGCAGCTTCCGAGCAAGGAGTCGCGCTCCAGCGGCTGGCTGCTCAAGAAGGGCGGGGGCACGAGCACCATGGGACGGCGGAACTGGACGAGTCGCTGGTGCAAGCTCGAGAACCGCATCCTGCTCGTGTTCAACAAGCCCTCGGACGTGTACCCGCGCACGGCGGTGCCTGTCGCCGGCGCCGAGATCGTCGTGGTGGACAACCCCAAGCACCCGCACTACTTCGAGATCGTGCACTCGTTGAGCGAGACGCGCGCCAAGTTCGCGGCGCAGAGCGAGCAGGAGCTCGCTGAGTGGATTGACGCGCTCTCGAGGACCGCGAGCGTCCCCGAGCCGCCGGCCGGCACGAGCCCTGTCAAGGCGCCTGGCAGCCCCACGCGCGCCATCTCGCGCATGTCGGTGGCCATGCGCTCGTTCCTGATGGACTCGTCCGCTCGATCGATCACTAGCGTCAACGCGAGCGAAGAGCCGCCGAATGGAGCAGCCACTAGCGAGTTGTCGGAGACTCGTCCGCCATCGAAAGCTGGGCTGGAAGACTGTGATCCGCCCCAGGACGATGGTCACGCGAGTCTACCGAGCGTGGAACCAGTCCACGAGGGCGACGAACAGGAGAGTGGAGGCGTCGAGGCGCAGCAAGCGACGCGCAGCGAGTTCTTCTCGGGCATGATCCACTTCGTCAAGGCCATCACAGACGTGTCGGAGGCGCTGCGTCGAACAGAGCCGCTCAAGCGCAAGGCGATGCTGCACCCGCTGCTCGAGAAGATCGCCGTGCCGCCGCTCGCGTACATCCCGCTCTGTAAATCGACCGATGTCCGTGCTCGCTAGCCTGTACTGCATGTTGGTTGGCTATGAGGCTGACTCCTCGCTATGCTCGTGTTGGACAGCCGTTCTGCCCGGTGCATTCGATCCTGCGGACCGAAGGACGCGTGTTCAACACCAATGTAAGTCCAGGGCTCCCGTTGATGCTGCTCAATCCTCTTGCCGCCCTCACTAACAGCTGACTGGAACAGGAGCGCGCGCCGTGTCTTCTCTACTTTGAGACAGTCGAGAGCGACGACAGCCTCAGCGTCGCTCAGGCTCTGTCCAAGCACCTCGGTGGCCGAGAGGACAGCGTTGGGTCCGAGGACGACGAAGGTGAAGGCGGAGATAAAGCGGACAGCGAAGATGCAGAGACGGACGCGTCGGTCGGTGGAGCCACCACTTTGCACGACTCGCTCGCTCCGTCGGGTCCACTAGAGGGTCCCGCCTTCGCGTCGAAACTGCTCGCGGTGAGTTATCCACTCGACTCGTGCGTTCCCACTCGTCCGTACTCATCCACAGTGGCGCTTGTTGGCAGGACGAGGCGCGTCGGCGGCAACTGGAGCTGGTGTTTGGCGAGCTGAGCTTCTCCGCAGTCGATCGCCTGCGCGCGAGCTCCAACTGCGAGCACAAGGCGACTCCACAGTGGCGCCTCTCGACGCTGATCGCCAAGAGCTTCGACGACCTGCGGCAGGAGGTGCTCGTGATGCAGCTGCTGTCCTTCTTCCAGCAGATCTTCCAGCAGGAGGGCCTGCCGCTGTGGCTGCGACCGTACCGCATCCTGTCGACGGGCGCCAGCACGGGACTCATCGAGGTCATCCAGAACGCCTCATCACTTGACAGCATCAAGAAGACGCCGGGCTTCAGGAACCTGCGCACGCTGTTCGACCAAGTGTACGGCGAGCGGGGAGAGAGCCACGGAGAGACCGGCAGCGGCGATGGGGCTGATGCCTCGCCGTTGCGGCGCCAGGCGGAGCTCAACTTCATCCACAGCCTGGGTAAGCACGCGCGACAGTAGTGACCATGCCGGCCGCTAGAGCTAACCCCGCGACTGTGGTGCTTCTGTCAGCGGCGTACTCGATCGTATGCTACATCCTGGCGGTCAAGGACCGGCACAACGGCAACATCATGCTCGACATTGAGGGTCACCTCATCCACATCGACTTTGGCTTTTGTACGTGCCTTCCCACCTCTCCATGGAGTTAAAACCCGGCGCTGATCTCGTTGTGTGACCCCACAGTCCTCGGCCGCGCACCGGGCGGCAGCTTCAGCTTCGAGACTGCTCCATTCAAACTGACAGCTGAGATGGTTGAGGTGCTGGGCGGACGATCATCCGCCGACTTCGAGTACTTCTCCGACCTGTGCGTGCGCGGAGCCCTCGCGGTGCGCAAGCACGCCGAGACGCTGTACGCGCTGGTGGAGACCATGAGCACGCACTCCAAGATGCCGTGCTTCGCGGGCGGTGCCGCGGCGCCTCTGGTGGGACTGCGCGAGCGGCTGTTCCTCAACATGACGGAGGACAAGGTGCGGCCGGCCGTCCAGAGCATGATCCAGCGCGCGTACGACCACTTCGGCACCAACAAGTACGACCAGTTCCAGGTCTTCTCGAACGGCATCGCCAAGTAGGACCCAAAGTGGACGAGTCCTATTCGTCGGACGAGGACGAGTCGTAATACACATAGTCATCGTCGTCGAAGCCCTCGTCGCCGTCGACGCGCTTGGCCGCGACCTTGCGACTCCGGACTCGCTCAGGCTTGGTTTCGGTCACCGAGTCGCTCTTCTGCTCCTCTTTGGCCTCGGCCGCCATATCCAGACCCTCGTCCTTCTCCTTTTCTTCCCTGTCTTCCTCCTCCTTGCCGTCTCCCTCGTCGAGGTGGTCGGGAGCAGGCAAGCTCTTGGCGGCCATCGCAGCGCGGAAGAAGCTCGAGACGCGGCGGCCAGTCAGCGCCGACACGGGCTCCGACACTGCGTGTCCGCCCTCTGCGTTGACCGCTTTGACTCGGAAGTGGTAGGTCGTCTCGGGGAAAAGACCGCTCACTGTCGTCGCCCTGCAGCGAACGACCAGAGGCGAGTCAGTAGTGGCACCTTCCAGCCCAGAGCATCAACAGACGCACGAAGCATCAGCGTCGCCATGGAACACGGGTGTCCACGGGCGGCCAGAGGCGGCGGCCGACTGCAGCACGATCCACGAAACGGCCCGTGGCTCGCTCCCCCACTGCAGGTCGACCGTGTCGGGTGCCGAGCGCGCCACTCGGAGCGTCGGAGCCCTCATCTCGGCTTGTAGAAGCAGGCGTGAGATGGCAGCAAGCTCCACGATCGATCGAGGCAAGCACCACGCACCATCGCCAGTCGTGACGGGGTCGGACGCGCTGCTGAAGTCGCCGACTCCGCCCAGGTTGACAGCCGCGATCTGGAACGTGTACTCTGTGTCGGACAGCAGCGCGTCCACCGTGGCCTCCGCCGCTGCCGCGTCTGTCGCAAGCAGTCTGGTTGGCGCGGACGCGGTCAGCACCTTGATGCGGTAGCCCGACACCGGCAGCTTGTCCTCCAGCCGCGACGGCGGAGGGGTCCTGTCGCGAGCACTCAGCTCATGAGTCCGCTGCTTTGGACGAGAGGGAGGGAGGGGAGGCCGTGACGGACCATTGGAGGCGAACCTCGGACGACGAAGTGGCCTCGACGGTTGGCTTGCCGGGAGCCGCTGGCGCTGCTCGAGTTCTGTCAGAGACGCACGTGAGCGGAACGAGGCAGCAACGAGGACGTACGGCTGCCTGCGAGGGACTGGAACAGCGCGAGCACCGCTGGAGACGTGGCCACGTCCACGGCGCTCCACCCGTGCTGCCGGCCACGCGATCCCGTCAGTAGCGACGTTAGTGAGTGAAGGCGTTGCTCGCGGCACGGACCTGGTTCTCCGTCGCCCTCGGGTCGCCTCCGTGCTGCACGACAAGGACCACAACGCTCGTGAGCGCGTCAAGACACCCAGAGACGCAGATCGGGACCGACCTGCAGCAGCAGCGCGGCGACCTCGGCCTGCGACTGCTGCGCCGCGTAGAACAGCGGCGTGCAGCCCGAGCGGTTGGCCGCGTTCACTTTGGCGCCGCTCGAGACCTGCGGTGGGCGTGGCGATCGATCGCCACGGACGCGTCAGTTGCTGGGCGAGACGATGGCAGGACGAGGGCGAGACGCACGAGCAGCGAGCAGAGCGACCGGTGGCCTTGGTACGCGGCGTAGTGCAGCGGCGTGTTGCCGTCCTGGTCGTCCCAGGCCCAGGCGTCAGCTCAAGCACCGCCCACGCGTCCGACCAACGCGACAAAGCCCACGCCGTAGTCGCTTGCGTCCTTGTCGTGCACCAGCTCGGCGTCGCGCTCCAGCAGGCGCGCCACGACATCCTCCGCGCCGCTCCAAGCCGCCGAGTGCACGTCCACGCGGAAGCGGCGGCTGCCGGCCTCCCGGAGCTGCGCCAGCGCACCGGCCACCGCCGCGTCCGCGCCGCCGTCGACGCCCTGGCCGGCCCACCACGCGACGAACTCGTCCTGGTCGACGGCCCCGTCGCCGTCACGGTCCAGGGCCCGCAGCGCCGCGTGTACGTCGCGGGCCGTCAGCACACCTCCGAGGTCGGCCACCAGCCGCCGCAGCTCGCGCGCGTCGACGCGGCCGCTGCCGTCGTGGTCGTAGCGCGCGAACGCCGCCCGCGCCGTCTCCTCCAGCTCCATGACGTCCTCCTCCTCCTCCTGTCCGACGGTCGCGGCAGGCACCGCTTCAGCCGCGGGTATTCCCGGACCGGCCGACGGCTCAGCCCATGCCTCGCCTCGCGCGTCTCCTCCTCCCGTGGCTCGCGCTCTGGGCCGTGGTCGTGGCCGTGGGGCCGCCGCTAGTGCGCGAGGACCTGCGGCAGTTCGTGCAACCGGCGGTGGCGTCGGCCGTCGACCCGGCCGCGCGTCAGCTCGTGCTGCAAGGCGCGGCGGCCGGGCTGCCCGAGTCGCTGTACGTGCTGGCCATGATGAAGCTCTACGGCCACGGCGAGCCCCGCGACGCGTCCGCGGCCGCGCGACTGCTGCAGCGCGCAGCTGACCAGCGCCACCGCGACGCGCAGTTCGCGCTGGGCGTGCTCTTCGGCGCCGGAGACGGTGGGTTCATCGGCTGGCGCTGTGATATGCCGCCTGCCTCACCTGCTGACTGAACGCTCCAAATGCTCGCAGGCGTGCCGAGAGACGACCGGCGCAGCGCCGCGTGGCTGGCCGCCAGCGCAGGCGCCGGCCACCGCGACGCCAAGTGGATGCTCGCCGTGTACGCTTCGTTGTCTGTGTATCGCTCTCTCCTCCATGGCGCGCTGACACCCGCGACGCGAGCCGCAGACTGCTCAACGAGGGCCGCGGCGTGCGCGAGGACGCGGCCCGCGCGCTGCGACTGCTGCGAGAGGCCGCGGACGCCGGCAGCGCCGAGGCGAGCTTCCACCTGGGCGTCATGCGCGAGTACGGCCGCGGGGCCCCGCCGGACTTCGCCGAGGCCGCGCGGCTGTACGCGCAGGCCGCGCGGCTGGACGAGGACGGCCGCCGCGTGCCCGACGCGCGCTACTACCTCGGGCTGCTGCACGACCAGGGCCGCGGGGTGCCGCGCAGCTCGGCGCGCGCCAGCGAGTGCTTCTCTGCGGCTGCCGAGGCGGGCAGCGCACCGGCCATGCTAGCACTCGCGCGGCTGCACGCCCAGGGCCGGCCGGGCGTCCTGGACGTGGACTACGGGCTGGCGCTGCGCTGGCTGCGCGCCGCGACGGCCGCGGACGACCCGCGCGTGAGCGGCGAGGCGCGCGCGGCCGCCAGCGAGCTGCAGTCGCTGCTGGACGCCGTGGAAACCCGCGTGCGCGAGCAAGAGCGGCGGCTGGGCGTGCCGCTGCGCGTGGCGGTCGGGCAGGTGCAGGGCGGCAGCTAACGACAGACTGTCGGCCGTGAATCGAACGCTGTCAGTGAGAATGGAGCGGTGGGATTGGCTTATGGGCGTCTGTCTACAGGAGGATGCGTGGGATGCCTACGCCTTGGGCTCGGCGGCGAGCGCGCTGTCGAGGTCGGCGATGATGTCCGGCAGCCCCTCGATGCCGATCGAGAGGCGGATGAGGCTGTCCGAGATGCCCAGCTGCTGGCGCACCTCGGCCGGCACGGACGCGTGCGTCATGATGGCGGGCGACTCGGCCAGCGACTCGACGGCGCCCAGGCTCTCGGCCAGCGTGAAGACGCGCAGGTTCTCGAGGAAGGCGCGCGCCTTCGGCAGCCCGCCCTTGACGTAGAAGGTGATCATGCCGCCGTGGCCCGACGACTGCTTCTTGGCCACCTCGTGCTGCGGGTGCGACGGCAGGCCCGGGTAGTAGACCTTGTCCACGGCCGGGTGCGCCTCGAGGAACTCGGCCACGGCCTGCGCGTTCTTGGCGTGCGCCGCCATGCGCACGTGCAGCGTCTTGAGGCCGCGCAGCGCCAGGTAGGCGTCGAAGGGCGAGGGCACGGCGCCGATGCCGTTCTGCACGAAGCGCAGCTTGGTGTTGATGGCCTCGTCGTTGGTGATGACGACGCCCATGACGACGTCGCTGTGGCCGTTGATGTACTTGGTGATGCTGTGCAGCACGACGTCGGCGCCCAGGTCCAGCGGGTTCTGGAAGTACGGCGACATGAACGTGTTGTCCACGACGAGCAGCAGCCCGTGGGCCTTGGCGACCCGCGCGACGGCCGCGATGTCCGTGATCTTGAGCGTCGGGTTCGTGGGGCTCTCGATCCAGAGCATCTTGGTCGCCGGGCGGATGGCGGCCTCGACGGCGGCCACGTCGCCCATGTCGACGAAGTCGAAGTCCATGCCGTACGTGGGCTTGACCGTCTGGCGGAAGTAGCGCTGCGTGCCGCCGTAGACGTCGTCGATGCACAGCACGTGGTCGCCCTGCTTGAGCAGGTGCACGGCCGCCGTGATGGCCGCCATGCCCGACGAGTAGGCCACGGCGAAGCGGCCGTGCTCGCAGGCCGCGATGGCGCGCTCGAAGGCGCCGCGCGTCGGGTTGCCCGTGCGCGAGTACTCCCAGCCGCGGCCGAACGAGTTGGCCTGGTCGCGGCCGTACACGACGCCCGGCGACGCCTGCGCGAACGTGCTGGCCAGGCTGATGGGCACGGCCACGGCGCCGGTCTGCGCGTCCGGCTCCTGGCCCGCGTGGATGGCCGTCGTGCCGAACCCGCGGTGCTCGTCCGAGTACTTGGAGGCCGCGCTCATGCTGGTGGAGGGGGGGAGGAAGAGGAGGAGGAGGAGGCTCGGACTGGGAGTGACTGCGAGGCGTCGGGATGCGGAATGGCACGCGAGTGGGGCGTGGCGCACCAAAGCGGACGCGTCCGCCGGCGTCAGCGACGAAGATCCGCGGTGATTTGACGCCGACGCGGCGCCAGTCGGGGGAACGGAGCGCGTGGATTGGCTGGAAAAGCGCGGACGAGGACGAATGCGAGGGTATCATTGGCGGATATTCCACATGCGACAGTCGGACGATTGCTCAGCGCGTCAGGTTCAAGATACGCAGCGTGTCGTTTGGGCTCAGGGGACGCGGAGATGACGACTCGTTGCCCTTGACTCCAGTGGAGCGCTGCGGCCGTGACGACTCCGCCAGCGTCTTGTCCACATTGAGGTGGGGGCGAGTGGCGTTGAAGCGCAATGGGCCCATCCGAGTTGTTCGGCACGCGGTAATGAGATCCGAGATCTTGTCCGGCGTTGTCGTGCTGACGCTGCTCCAGGTCATGCTGATCTGTTCACGGTCGAGATGCTCACGTGGGTGGTCATCATCTCCTTTCTGACGCCGCCAACCGACGTCACGGGCATCCTGCTGCAGGTGGCACTGCTGCTGCTGTTCAACTCGAGAGCTCTTCATGTTGAACAAGCAGATGCGGTACCTCTTGATGCAGAGGTAGGAGCGCGCGAATGGCTCGGGAATCTGCCCTTGCTTCTTTGCTCGTCCGTGTCGACGATGCGCGAGACGATGCGCAATGCCTTTGGGCTGCTGGAGAGCCGCAACCGGTCCCAGCGTCGCCTGTCAAGCAAAGACGGTGGTGACCAGCACGCCAGCCACCGATCCAGCCAGGTGCGTGGACATGCGTCTCTGATTGCTGGACGGACTTCTGGAAGGTCTTGACGCGCACGCAATCCATTTGATTTATCAGGTTTCCATCCAATACCTCTAAAACCAAATATAAATGCACTGCAAAGAATACACAACCACACCCTTCAAAGCAACCTGAGTATTCCTATAGCTCACTCCACTGAAGAGTTTCCCATGACACCATCAAATATCGCAGGTCCATCCCAAGGAGACCCCGAACAGCCACGACTTCAGCACCGAACAAACGTCAGCAGCGACCAAGTGACCCGCTGCCGTCCCACTCGCCACGCCATGCGCCGGCCCGCCAGTCTCCTGCTGCGCGCCGGGCCTCGGGCCACCGCTCCCCGCCCGCGCGCGGTCTCCGCCTCCTCCTCCGCTGCCTACGGCAGGCGCGCGGCGCACGCGGAGGCGCTGGCCGCAGCGGTGCGCCGTGCGCCGCCTCCTCCTCTGCTGCTGCTGCCGCTCGACCGGGCCGTGCGCCGCCGCGCCACCGCCCGCGCCAGGGACGAGCTGGCCGTCAGACGTGCGCAGCAGCCGCGCCGCTTCCCCGCGTGCCTCGCGCTGTCCGTCGCCGTACGTGGCCCCCACCACCGTTTCGGTCCGCCCCTCCCGCTAACGACTAGTGCCTCGCTCTGCCCTCCCCTCAGACCCAGACGCCGACGAGCGAGTCGCGCACGCAGCGGCTGCGGCGCTGGCTGCGGCTGGCGCTGCACCTGTGCAAGCAGCTGGGCCTCGGGCTGCCGCTGGTGGTCGCCAAGCTGCTGATCGAGGCCGTGCGCGCGCTGGCGTCGCCCGCGTTGGCCGAGGCGCTCGACCGGCGCTGGCTGGAGCTCGCATACGGCGCGGCGCGGCGCTCGTCGCCCGTCGTCATGAAGTTCCTGCAGTGGGCCAGCACGCGCCGCGACATCTTCTCGCCCGCGTTCTGCGATCGCTTCGAGGCCTTCCACGAGCACGCGCCGGCGCACTCGTGGGCGGCCACCGAGGCGGCGCTGCGGGCCGCGCTGGGCGACGACTGGGTCGCCATCGTGGCCATCGACGCGGACGCACCGCCCATCGGCTCGGGCTGCATCGCGCAGGTCTACGGCGGCACGCTGCGGGCCACGGGCGAGCGCGTGGCCGTCAAGGTCATCCACCCGCAGGTCAAGGAGCTCGTGGCGTTCGACCTCGAGCTCATGCGGCTGGCGGTGCGTGCCATGGAGGCGGTGCCCCGGCTGCAGTTGCTGGGCGGCCGCGAGAGTGTGGACGAGTTCGCGGCCATCATGGGTCGCCAGCTCGACCTGCGCGCCGAGGCGGAGAACCTGCTGCGCTTCAAGCGCCACTTCCGCGGCCGCCGCGGCGCGCTCGGCTTCCCCACGCCGCACCTCGAGCACACGACCGAGAGCGTGCTGGTCGAGTCGTTCGAGGACGGCATGCACTTCAGCGAGATGTGCGCACAGTTGGACGCGCCGCGCCGCAAAGCCGCCGCGCGCGTCCTGCTCGAGTCCTTCCTGCGCATGGTCTTCCTCGACAACTTCGCGCACGGAGACCTGCACCCAGGCAACTTGCTGTTCGCTGCGGCGCCGCAGTGCGATGCCCAAGACCAGCGTCCCCGCCACACAAACGCACTGCTGTCGCTATTTGGTGAAGCGCGGCAAGAGCAAGGGCTCAAGCGCGACGCCGCACAGGTGGTCGCGGTCGATGCGGGCATCGTGACACGGCTGGAGCCAGAAGACCTCCGCAACTTCGTCGAGCTGTTCCACGCGGTGGCCACGGGCGACGGCCACAAAGCCGGCGAGCTCATCGTCGCCCGCAGCAAACCGACCCGCGTGATAGCACCGGCAGGCGAGCAGCAGCGTCAGGAGACGCCGGCAGACGGCGCCAAGACGGCCCTGAGCGAGCAGCTGGCGGCCAAGTGCACGGACGTCGAGGCCTTCTGCTCAGGCATGGAGGCGATCGTGAACGAGGCGCTGCGCTGGCGACTGAGCCTGCGCAAGGTGCACGTTGGCGCGCTGCTGCGGGAGGTCATGGAGCTGTGCTGCGCGCACGAGGTCAAGCTCGAGGGCAAGTACGCGTCTATCGTCGTGTCGATCGCTGTATTGGAGGCGGTTGGGCGGAAGCTCGACCCGGACATCGACCTGCTGGCCGTCGCGATGCCCATCATCGCCCAGTCCCTAGTGCAGAACGTGCTCACGGCCTAGGCTACGACGGTTTGCGGTACATGACCTCGTACAGCAGGATGGCGACCAGGTGCGAGTGCAGGCGCTCGGCCATCTCGAGTGCCGTCTCGCCGGTCGACGTCGTGCGCGCCTTGGTGCCGACGTCGAACCGCACGAGCACCTCGGCCGCCAGCGCCGCGTCCGTGGTGGCGGCTGCGATAGACAGACAGGAGCGATAGAGCCACGGTGAGCAACATGTATTTTACCACACTGCGCCTTCGATCTCACCGTAGTGCAGCGCGCTCCATCCGTCCTCCTGGCGCAACAGACCAGCAAGGGAACGCGTGAGAGGCGAGTCAAGCCATTCGCCAAGTTCGCGGCGGCATCACACTGACGTCCGTCTCGTCGACGAAGGCCTTCTTGCGCAGCAACAAGCGCGCAATGTCGGCGTGGTCTTCCCCGCAGGCCTGGGCGAGCGACCAACCGCACTGTTAGCACCTCCCGCTCCGTTCGAGCCCAGCGACGGACTGGCACACCAGCATCAGCGGCGTCGTGCCGTTTTTCTGCAGGGCACACGCCATGTCAGTGTCAACGATGGCTGCAAAGGACCGGGGAGCACGCAGCGTCACGCACGTCCTTCCGGTTGATGGTGATCCGACGCACAGGCGCCTTGTCCAGCAGACGCCCGACGATCTCCTCGTGGCCGCCCATGACGGCATAGTGGAGCGGCGTCCAGCGCATCTCGAGCTGCGGGAGGCGACAGACGCAGCGGTGGGGTCAGCTCGAGTGGCTCGCTCCGTCACGGAGAACCTCTTCTCACGTCGGGGTCGTCGATGGTCGCCTCCTCGTAAATGAGCGTCCGCACTGCGATGTCGGCACCCTGAAGGCGAGTGAAGTGCACTCTGCAGCATGAGCGAAGCCATTGGAAGGCGGAGTGGCGGACTGAAGAGGCAGCGTACGTAGCGGCAGGCGTAGTGCAGCGCCGTCCGACCCTTTTCCTGTCAGTGGCGGCACGAAGTGAGTGGGGAAGAAGAGCATGCCTGCTTCATCTGCCTCGACGCACGTCTTTGGCATTCGGGTTCATCTTGTTGAGGCGGAGCTGCTGATGCAAATACCCATTGTGGTCCAACTTGGCTGCCAGTCGAGCACTCGCGCGGCTGAGCACACCCGATCCTCCCTGGCATCAATCAACATGAAGCAGCACTCACCGTGGATGTGGAAGAAGATGGCGCGGCGGTAGTTGCGCAGCCGCTGGCGGATCGAGTCGCCCTCGACCTGGCGCAGGACGGGGGCACTCGTGCCGGCCTTGCGCTGCTCCGACCAGCCCAGCTGCATGAAGAGTTTCGGGAGATCCTCGTCCGCCGGAGGCCGCTTTGCGCGCTTCGGCTTGGCCACCGCAGCTGCAGCCGCGGCCTCCTTCGCCATGAACTCCTCCACCTCCGCGTCACTTCCGCGATCCGCTCCATCGCCACTTCGGCCCGCCGCGAACATGCCGCTCGTGAGTGAATCTTGCCTCCCGCACTCAACGAGTGAGCGTCACAACCGCTTCGTCCAAGATTAGACTCGACTGACCGACGCTTCACCAAGTTACCATTCTCGACGCTCTCGCGCTTTATGAGTCCTGCTGCTTGTCGGTGCCCGGTCCGCATTCGATCGCTGCTGCTCTCTGTCCTGGTTTCTCGGCAGCTGCGCCTGCTAACGCCGCGAGGTGCTTCTCGACCGATTGCGGCGGCGTCTGCGAGGAGGCGACGAATGCCTTGACGACGCCGAGGAAGACGACGGTGAGCGAGAGCGCGAGGGCGAGCGGCGGCGTTCCCGGGGGCTGGAGCTGCATAGCACAGGTTCCAGGCAAGAACGTGAGCACGAGAGCACTAAACAGGGCGTTGGGCCAACCGCTCCAACCTGCGGCGGTGGCGTGGCTCTCGGCGACGCGGCGGCGATCGACCTCCGCGGCCCCTAGATCGGGACGCAGACCTGTGACGAGCGCAATGAGACTCAGAGGCGAACGCGAGGGGAGATCCGAACGCCACTTCGCTCACTCACCTGTCGCGGCCACGTCTAGCCCGCGGCCGCGAGCGCGACCGGGAGCGCGACCGGGAGCGCGACGGAGACCTCCCGCGACCCCGCGGACGGTGCGACCGGATTGGAGACCGCGAGCGGCGCGATCGAATTGGAGACCGTGAGCGGCGGGGCTCTCTGCGTGACCCGCGCTCCGCTGATCGGTCGGTTGGGCGGCGCGGGCGGCGGTCGTCGGGGCGACCGCGGGTCTCCGTCTCCGTCTTCGTCTTCGTCTTCGTCTCCACCTCGCGCTTCCCGCCGGTGGAGGCCGCCGGTCGCTTTTCCTCGTCGCGGCGCGAGGCGTCGACCTCGGCGCGCTTGGCGTCCAGCACCTGGCGCAGCTTGGCCTTGTCGGCCGCGGCCTGCTCGAGCTCGCGCTTCTTCCGGTCGAGGATGGCGGCCGGGATGCCCGTGGGACTCGCCTGCGCGCTCAGCAGCAGCGCCCACAGCTCCTGCGTGAAGGCGGCGGCGTCCTTGGCCAGGAAGCCCGTGAGCGCCACCTGCAGCCGGCGCGGGTCCAGGCGCTCGTCCACCTTGGGCTCCAGCAGGTTGACCACCATGGCCACCACGATGTCGTCCTCGAAGCCCAGCAGCTGCGTCAGCCGCTCAGCCACCCACTGGTTCACCACCTCGAGCTGCACCTTGGCCAGGTCCACGCGCTCATCGAAGCTCGCGGGGAAGCTCATCGAGGCCAGCAGCTTCTTGTCCTGGTTAAAGTACCGGCTGTCCTGGTCGATCGACGTGCCCTGCGGTCCACCGACACCTCAGGAAACATTAGCGGATACTTTCGCGCCTCTACCGCGCCATGGGACGCCGCAGGACGCCCGGCGTGACGAAGAGAACGCACCCGGAAGAAGCTCGCCATGTTGCCGCTCGTTCGTGCTTTTCCGAAGGTGTCGAGCGCGCGGGTATACGCACTGGGCTCCGGTTGTTGCAAGAGACATACAAACATCAGTATTAAATCGGTGGCGGGGTGGGGGGGAAAGGTTCCAACATGCATGCATGGACCCAAGCGGCGACCGCCGGAAGGGAACCCGTGGATGTGAAGATGGGAGCGAGCAACGAGGGGGTGAACAGGGCGAACGGCGGCGCGGGGGCGGCGGTGTTGGGCCGTGTTGGGTGTTAGAGGCTCGCGGGTCCCTGGCTACTAGTACAGACGCGCCGAGAGCGGTCCGTCGGTCGATCGGTCGGTCGGTCATCGGTCGTCGGTCAGGCGTCGACGAACACGAGCCAGCTCTTGTCCGGGATGGTCTCGAGCACCTCACGCACGGCCTCGAAGGGGGCGTCCGTGAAGAGCGAGGCCGGGTACACGGCGCCGCCCCACAGCGGGTGCAGCAGGATCTTGCACATGCCGGCGCTCAGGCAGCGGTAGCGCAGCAGCAGCTCCACGCCGTCCACCTCGCTGTACACCTTGTTGGACTGCAGCGTGAGCATCTGCGGGTGGCGACAGACACACGCATTAGACCCCATCCGAGCGAGTGAGCGCGTCCATCGATCAATCCAAGCGGGCGGACGCACCGGCAGGCCCGAGCACGGGTCGATGAAGTCGGCCCAGAACTTGCGCGCGATGAGCGCCGAGGTGACGTGCTGCGCGAAGGCGACGAAGGTCTCGAGCAGCCGGTCCTTCTCGCGGTCGGCGTCCACGCCGAACTGGCTCAGGTCCATGAGCGACCGCTGGCACGTGAGCACCGCCAGCACGTGGCCCTCGGCCGGCCGCCGCGGGAACCGCCCCGGGAACACGAGCTGCAGCTCGCGCAGCATCAGCCGCGGGCACGCGTGCACCGACACCTGGAAGCCCTCGCGCAGCTCCATCGGCGCCAGCAGCGGCGCCAGCGTCGTGCGCGCCGCGCGCGGAGCCTCACCCTCGGTCATTCTTGGCGTCGAGACGATTATCAGGTCCGAGGTGTGCGATTGGCAACTGGGGTTGAGATTTTCTCAACTCGACCGCCGATATTCTAACCTTCTTTTGTAAATGGGACGTCAAGTACCACATGCTCGCCAACTGTCGGATCGAAATGTCGGATCACACGTGGTGGTGGCGGTCACTTTCCTTTCTCCACGATGGACAAGTTCATCGCCTGCTACTTGCTTACACCAGCGGAGGAGCTTGACGAGTTCGGGCGAGCCATTCCGAATGACACCAGGTGGCGGTCCACCTACGTCGGGTTTACAGTGGACCCATGGAACCGCCTTCGAGAGCATAATGGTGAAATCTCGGGTGGCGGCGCACCCCCCGAACTCGCATCGCACCATACGACATGGTGGTGATCGTGTCGGGGTTTCGGACCAGGCGGCGAGCTCGTGAATGTAAGCGCTGACTAGTGGTGTTGTGTCCTGCCAACACTAACGATCTCTGCAGTCGA
>JAADYH010000267.1:0-26782 GCA_023338125.1 Phytopythium aichiense
CTCCAGCTCCAGCTCCAGCTCCAGCTCCAGCTCCAGCAGCTCTGGCTCGGCCACGGCCGCCCCGACTTCGGCCCCCACCTCGGCCCCCACGACCGCTGCGACGACGTCGTCGCCGGGCCAGAACTGCGGCGGCTTCTAGATGGATTAGAGCGCCAGTAGTGTCGAGTTTGAGTCGCGAAGAGGACCGAGAGGGCCAACTGATCGAGTTGAATGCACTGCGTTGTCTGTGACGCCCATGATGAAACGCGCTTCTACTTACGTGTTGATTTGAATCGCGAGTCGTCACAGTTCACAGTCAACTTGTCAGCAGCAACTGACAAGGTGTCCGCCGTGCTCCAAGCGGTCGTTGACGACGGGAAGCGCGTTGTGTTCTTCCGCTGGCTCGCGCCGAGTCCCGTCGTCAAGGGGCTGCTGCGTGTGCTCCATGGAGACAAGCGCTTCTTCCTCGAAGGGGCTGACGGTTCCAGCGGCGGCACCGACGGCAACCAAGAAGACGATCGCCTGGAAGAGACGCTGCTGCTGTTCCTTCAACACACCGACACGGACCCGTACGTTTATTGCGGCCGCCTCGGGTTCCTCGGCATGCGAGGCATAAAGCCGTACCTCGAGTTCCGCTGGCAACTGATGGACGCTCACGGGCTCAGCTGGATGAACGATCAACTCTTACCGGGGTCTCTGGACTTGCAGGCGACCAGCAACAGTCAGCGAAACTGCAGGCGACCAGCAAGCCGCGTGGCACTGCGTAGGTGCTGTTGGTTCAGTCACGTGAGGTCACGTGAGGCTAGATCCAGTTCCCATTCCTCTTTCTAACAACGCGAGCTGCGGTCTTTGCCAGGTCGTCACGTAAGACGCAAGGTCTGAAAACTGTTACGTTGCGGGTTGGCATGATAAACACGGAGGTTCGACTGCACGTTCTACTGCTGCTCTACGATCGGTTCAAGCGGTCGTGAGCGTCCTCTCTTTGCTCTCACCCGCTTGGGGACTGGCGTTCATCCAGCTGAGCGCGTATGCGTCCAGCAGCTGCCAGCGAAACTCGAGGGGTTGCGTGGCGCGCATGCCGAGAAACGCGAGGCGGCCGCAATACACGTACGGGTCCTTCTCTGAGTTCTGGACGAACAGCAGCAGGGGCTCGTGCGGCTGGGCCTGCTTCTGGTTCGTGCGGACGGCACCACTGAGTCGGAAGCGCTTGTCTCCAAAACTGACGCGCTGCAGTCGCTCAACGGCGGGCCTCTGGAGCTTCCACGAGTCCCACGAGAACCAGCGGAAGAAGACGACGCGCTGGTCGCCGTCTCCGGCCGCTTGGAACACGTTCTTGCGGTTGTCGCCTTGCTGGATGTCGACAAACACCGCCAGCGCATTCCCAAACTCCTGCACGCACCGCTGCTGGCCACACACGGCACTCAACTTCCTGTCCGGCGTGGCTCCGGCGTTGACCATGGCCAGCAGTATGGGGCTTTTGCCGACCGGCGTCAGCTGCTTCCCGAGCCACTGCTCATGGAAAGCAGCCACTTGGATGTCCACCTGGGTGGTGACGGCGCGATCCGTCGTCGGCGTGTAGTCCAGCTCCACCACCAGGACGTCTACCAGGGTCTCCGGCAGCGCTGCCACTCTGTCCTCGTCCGATAAATCGTCGTCGGTGGTCTCTGGCTGCGAGATGGGTCGCAGTTCCTCGAGCCGCGCCGACCGACGGACTGGCTGCGAGCGCTTGCTCGATGCGTTTACGTCCCTCCGCTGCCGCTTTGACGCTGGCAGTCGGTCGATCTGCAGCGCCAGTAGAAGCGCACGGTTCTCCGCCATGCGCTGCTGCCGCTTGGACTCGTACGCGCTCAGCTCCGCCATCCTGCGTCCGTCCGTCCGTCCGTCTTCCTGTCCGCCGGCAAGTCCAGCAATCGCCTGCATTTCAATGCCTGTCAGCGTATTCTGACCAATGCGAGAGCGATATAGCCGTCTAAAATGTGTTACATCGATATGATTGGTTGAAACACTGCATCATTTCGGACCTCTCAATGATCGGAACCAGATTGATCTTCGTGACATCCTCGCCATAATGAGCTCCATCAAGACGCTCTCGCTGCTGCTACTGTGCGTGTCCTGGACGCTGGCGGCTGGCATCGACTACCCCGGCGGCTGGGCGCCTTCCTTCCCTGCCAAGCAGCGGTGCGTGGACATCTGCGCGGGTGCGACGGGCCGGCCGACGTGTCCGACGCACGACCCCGAGTGCGAGCGCAAGGCTCAGCGGCCGGGCGACTTCGACTACCTGCTGCTGGAGCAGCTCTTCCTGCCGCAGTTCTGCCGCGAACTGCTCATCGGCGTGGACCCGACGCTGGAGCACCGGCCGGTGGCCAAGTTCCCGGCGGGCATCGCCTGCCGCCCGCAGCGCGTGCGCAGCAAGCTGTCCATCCACGGGCTCTGGCCCAACTACGTCGCGGGTTTCCCCACGTGCTGCAACATGAGCGACGCCGTCGTCAACCGGCCGTACGACCCGCGCAAGTTCGCTTGGGAGCACAAGGCGCTGCTACAGGACATGAACGAGCAGTGGGTCGACCCGACGCAGCCTGAGGGTGGTCTGGACGCACTCTGCGAACTCTACAACCACGAGTTCCAGAAGCATGGGCTGTGCTATGCCGCTGACACCTCCGGCAGCTATGAAGAGAGCGCGCGTATCTTCTTCGAGGCCACGATGCGTGCGGCTGGCTTGCACAGCAACGCCACCGACAGCATCAACGCGTGGGGTGCCGACCCAGAGCCGCCGCGCAGATACGTCGCCGACGTGCGCGCGCTCTTCCCCAAACACGTGCAGGTGCTGTGCTCGGCCGACTCGTCCTTCCGCAATGAGCTGGGCGCCATTCGCACCTGTTTCAAGCAGGCTTCTGTGGTCGGAGGTAATGGGGACGCACCGCTGGAGCCTATCGACTGCGGAGACGACATTGCGTCACAGGCGTTCGTCGCGTGCGACGTCTCGGTGCCCATCAAGCTGACTCCGTACGCGCCGCCGCCACACCAGCTGCAAGTGTCGCCGTTGGATCTGATGGCCTTCGACTGATGATGCAGAGCCGAGTATCGGTGCAGTGGACCGATTCGTTTCCTCTGTTGATATTGCGATTTGCTTGTTGTGCCTCACGATTCGTGAGACGCACCAAAGTCACAGGATTGCATTGGCGTCTCGTTACAGCGTTCGATTCATCACCTTCACCTCACTGCGCGCTGTTGTTGGGCCGAATGGCGAGTAGCAGCCGCGCGACCTGCTCCTCGGGGCTGTTCCCACTGCCGCCTGCGCCTCCGAGGAGTTGCTGCTGCGTCCACCGCCCGCGAGTGGCCGGCACGCGGTAGACCGTGACGTCACCCGTCGAGTCACCGACCACAAGCACGGGGGCGACCGGTGCAAACGCGACCGTCGTGCACTCGAGCGGCACCTCTCGCTTCTCCATCTTGACTGTCGGCACAGTCGTCGCGGTGCCGGTGGTGGTCCCGTCCGGATCATCAGTGGCGGTCGCTACTCGATCTGCCGTCACACCGCCAAGCAAGTCGTCGTCGTCGTTAGTGACGCCAGCTCTAGTGACCGTGCTGTCGTTCACGGGGTTCGCAACCGGTGTCATGACGTATTTCTTGGGGAAATGCGTGACAACCGGGTCGAGGATCGACTCGACGAGGTCCCAGATCTCGACGCGACCGTCCTCCGCGACGGCCGCGAACACAGCCGCGTCTCCCGGACTCCAGGAGACGCTGAGGACCGAGTGCTGCAGATCGACAGACCGAAAGGACAGCAGCTCCTGCGCCTCACGCTCGTGCCACAGCTTGACGGACCAGTCACCCGAGCACGACAGCAGCAGGTCAGGGCAGAACGGAGAGACCGCGAGCTGGTACACCGGTCCGGCGTGCCCCGCGTACGTCTGGAGGTATTGCTCGTTGTACGAGGCCGAGCACTTGTGGATGAGTCCATCCTCCGTGCCGACATAGTAGACGGACGCGTCGGTCGGGCAGAAGTCGATGCACTGACCGCTCGCCTGGCGTGAGAGGACGCCCGCGTCCGACCCGTCCGAAGCACTGGAGGCAGCGCGTCCGAGGAGTGGGTTGGCCACTCGCTTGAGCGTCATGAGGTCGCTGAAGCTCAGACCCTTAGCGAGGCTCCACTCCGTCACCCGCCCATCGCTCGAGATGCTCACGACGTTTTCGGCACGATCAAGTCCCTTGTTGAGCCATCGGATCTGCCACACAGCCTCGAGGTGTTTACCGGTCGACAGCTCGCTCGTTGCGACGGGCACAGGTACGTGTTGCTGCGATGACGGCTCTGTAGAAGTTGAGGACGTCGTAGACGGTCGCTGGCTGCCACTGGCAGGCGTGGCGGGGGAGTTGAAGGTGGTCAAAGTCGAGGAATCGTCGCGACGGGTGTCGTAGATAGCGACCACGCCGTCCGCGAAGCCCACGGCCAGCAAGTACGGGTGCGCGCGGCTAAAGTCAATGGATGTGACGCCCACGGGGAACGAGTAGATGCGCTCCGGGTACTCGGGGTTCTTGAGCGACCAGAAGAGCACGAGTCCCTCATTCAGTGGTGAGATTTGGTCTCCAGCAGTCACCGCACTCCCGTTCAAGGCGCTTGTGCTGTTTGTCCCAACTGCTGCGCCACTTAACCCACTTCCAGCCGGCGACGCGGCTTCAGCGTTTGCACTGGCATCTGCCGAGGACTTGAGGCCCGAACGAGCGTACGAGACGGCAAGTAGGTCGTCGTTGACCGAGTTCCACGCGAGGCAGGACACCGTCCGTCCCTCTGCGAGCTCGCAGCGGAACGCCCAGAGCCGCTCGAGCACCGGGCCGGCTTTGGATGGGATCTGAGTCCGTGCTGACCCACCGCCCATTGATCCATCACCTTGCGGCAGCGTGCCAGCGGTTGGAAAGCCCGTCGCAAACGCTGGGATAACGACAGAAGGCATCGATACGCCCCCGTTCGCTGCAGAGGAAGATGCGAGCCCTGCTCCGCGCACGCTACCAATCCGACGAGGGTCACTTGCGCTGGTGTTGGTTCTCTCGTCGTCTTCGTCGGTGGGTGAGAGCGTAGGCAGGTCGCGATAACGCACGTGCTGTTGGTGGTACACGTTCTGCTGCACGGCGCGCTCGAGGATGTTGGCTGTGCGCAGCAGCGACGCAGATCCGAGAACCTTGGCCGTGCGCTGGCGCGCGATGATCTCGCCGATATCCACGTTCGTGTTGGCTCGCGCGTACGCGTTCGGCTGCTGCCTGTCGTCGCTACTGCCGCCGCTGAGCATCTGCGACTGGTTGTGCGTCTGGATCTGCGCCGACGACGTCGCGACCGCACTGCTGGAGCTCGCGCCGTCGTCGTGTGTCCCTGCTTGATCCTGAGATGCTCCGAACGACAGGTTGGCACCGCTTTGACTTGGAGACGCTGCTGACGCGCTTGATGCGTTGACGTTGGCGGACGATCGGCCCGCATCCATTGCGTGCGCTGTGCTGCCGCCCACTACCGCTCGTGACCGACTTAAGTGGCTGTTGCTACTGCTACCGTGTGCTCCGGTCGCTTTCGTTCGCCGAGTTCGAGACGCGTGGTGCTGCCGAGCGCGCAGGTCCTCGACGATGTCGCCGTCCACGTCAAGTAAACAACCAGGCGACGCCATCGTGGCGCCAACAATCTCCTCGACTTGATGCCTGAGCTGCACATCGCCATACTCGTCGGTACCTGCAACGGTTGCCGCTCTGTTTGTCTGTTGTTGCTGCTGCTGTTGCTGTTGCTCGGAACCTGGGCTCACGTCCGTCGACGTGGACGTGGACGTCGATGCCGACGCTGAAGTCACAAGCCCAGCTCCGTCCACTCCGTTGTCGTCCGGGTGGTTGTTGCTGGCTTCCTCTTCCAGTCGCGCACTGTTCATGGCATGTCAGAGCGTGATGTCCATCCGACAACAGACAAGAGGGGACGCACCAGTCAAAGATGTCCCAGTCGGTGGCGATGGTGGCAGCGTCTCTCGTGGCAGGCGGCGCTGTCATGACCTCCTTGGCCTTTTGCGCGAGCTGAAGCGTCTGCGAGCGACCGTCCTTGTACGTGTCGCTACCCTTCTTCTGCGCACACAAGTCAACGTAGCGCTTATTGCGCGCCGCAATTGACGCGTGCGCCGAAGCGTCTTGCGCCACACAGACGCTGCGCAGCTCGAGGATGATGGCGGTCGCCGTCTCCTCGAGCGTGACAGTGAGTGGCCGCCGTCGAGTCTTGCCATCCAGTAGCATGGCCGCCATCGCGTTCGACACCACTGGCTTGGTCTCAATGGTTAGCCCATCGTCGTTGTTGCCCGCCACATCGTCCTCGAAGCCCATAGTCCCTGGCTTTGGTACACTGGCGTCGGCTGCGTCGGCATCCTGCTGGTTGTCGTCGTCTTCCTGGTTGGATAGTGGCGCTGGCTGAGGATGTGCAGCGGCAATCACTGCAGCAGGCTTGGCCTCCTTCCCACGTGGCGGCGGCGGCGATGGCTTGGCTTTCTGGCTATTGCTGCCACCGCCAGCCAAGTTGTTGGGGGCGGACGCCTCTCCATCCGAGTCGTTGTCGGTCGACGCGGCGGACGCGTTGCTGAAGATGACGCTCGCACCCGCGACGGCGCTGGACGCGTTCGCGTTGGAGCCTTTGGACCGGTTGCCCGCGCGCAGTTTGCCTCCTTTGGCGCCTCGCTGGCCGTGGACGTGCGCGCCACCAGGCGTGGACGGCTTGATGCGGCTCACGAGCAGCGACTGGGGCGTCACGTCGACGCCGTCCAGGAACACGCGCGCCGAACGGCCGCTCGCGTTGCCTCCGCCTGCACCGGCGACTGACCGGCTCGAGTTGGATACGGACGACGCGCCGAGCACCTTGGAGCGAGACGCGTTCACGTCGCGCTTGTTCGCGCGCGCGTTCACGCGGCTGCTGCTCGTCGAGACGCGCGCGCTCGACGGCGAGCTCATCGTGGTGAGATTGAGCTGGGGACACGTCCTTCGGTTGCGTCTGGTGTGTGAATGGCACGGGATCCGCCACCGAATGGTCGCCTTGGTCATCGCGACGCTTCAACGTCAACAGGCGGCAAGACGGCAACTCTGCTGAGCAGTGCAACACAGTTGTGAAGATTGGAACCGGACAAGTGCTGGAGACCTCGAAGAGCTTGTCGACCACCAAGAGGATGAAGCTGAAGAGCGTGCAACACAGCGCAGACGTGTCGGTGACGTCCTACTCGCCGCTCTCTCTACCTGTGGTGGCGACGCGGCAGATTGGCGGCGCGAGCGGCAGCTGCGGCGGTCCGTTTGAAGTCGCGGTCGAGCTCCTCCAGGCGCTCCATGTAACTGGACCAGGCAACAGTGTTGCGCTCCTTCTCTTGGTTGCATCGATGCAGGCGTCACTTGGCCTAGCAGAGCAGCGAGACGCTGGTCTGCTGATGCTCAATGCCATCGCCATCGCCTTCAACTTCCACCCTGATCTCCACTTGTCGACGCTCTGGCAGTGCATGCGAGGCCGTCATGGTCATCGAGGCCGTCAGTGAGACCAACAACAGAGCTCTCGATCTTCACGAGAAGGACCTCGTCTGGTGTGGAGAACCCCAGAAGCGTCGGGTTGCCAGTGGCGTTGCTTGCGTGTTGTCAATGGAGGACGACGTCTCGGCATTTTCGCCTTCGTGACCTGGAGTCACTGACTCAGGTCACTCACTGCCTTGGTCTTGTTTCCAGAAACTACCACATTGAGGCGCTTTCATTGGGTGAAAATGGATAAAATCAGTTTTCATCCAATGAAAGTGCGGGATAGAGCTTGTGAATTGCCAGGGAAGGCGCTGGAAACCTCCCTCCATGCAAGTCAGGCATGAGCGCATGGCCCTTTTTCCCGGGGCTCATGGGCGACGACTGGGGTTCCGAGGACGAGCTGGACATGCTGGTGGCCGAGAGGCTGGAGGCCGCGTATGAGGCCGTGATGGGTGGGCCGTCCGAGGCGTCGGGGTCGTCAGAGGACGAGGAGGAAGACGAGGAGGAGGACGAGGAGGAAGTGGCCGTGTTCGACCTGGCAAACTCGGACAATGACGGCGAGCCGGACGAGGAGACAGCCCCCGCGCCAGCGCCAGCGCTAGTACCAGCTCTCCCACCGCGTCCCGCTGTCCGTGGGGCACCGCAGCGGGTCCCAGCGCGCTCGGGCGACGCCGGCGGGGACGAGAGCGACGGGTTCGAGGAGGTGGCGCCGGTGCGGCCATCGCGCAAGCGGCCGCGCGCCGAGCCCGAGGCGGACGCGGCAGTGGCGGCGCTCAAGCCGCAGCCGACCGAGTGCACGATCTGCTACGACCCGTGCACGCTGACGGGTCGGCACCGGCTGGCGGCGCTCAAGTGCGGCCACCTCTTCGGCAAGAAGTGCATCGAGCGGTGGGTCGCGGTGCGTTTTCTCTCTCTGTCGGTCTGGCTTGGTGTTGGCGTCATGACGGAGGTGCTCACGGTTGGTTCGACGCGGCGGTGCAGGAGCGCAAGACGTGCCCGAACTGCAACATGGTGGTGCGGCGCGCCGACATCCGCGTGCTCTTCTCGGACCACGTGGCGGTCGTGGACAACTCGGGTATCGAGGACATGAAGCAGAAGTGGGAGGCCGAGAAGAGCGCGCGCATCCAGGCTGAGACGGACCTGTCGAGGGCCAAGCTGCAGCTGCAGATGCTCACGGCGGACGCGCACCGGCACCAAGCCGAGGCCGTCCAGTGGAAGCGCAAGCTCGAGCAGCTGCAAGCCGCCGTCGCCCGGGGCAGCCACGTGAGCGCGTCCGCGCGGCACGCGTCGCCTTCGCAGCCTCTGCCTCTCAGCTCTCGACACCCGAACGGCGCGAGTCCGGAGCTGCCGATGGGCAGCCACTTCAAACCCATTTCACCCTTCGACCCGGCGTCGCAGCGCACCAACAGCCCGATACTGTCCCCGCCGCCGCTCTCGTCACTTGTAGCGCGGTCACAGCCAACGCGGTCGGCGCGCGCGAGCTTGTTCCCGTCGACCGACTCCGAGGCTTCCTCGAGACCGCTCGATCGACAGGACCTGCCGCAGTTCACGGAAGTGTATCGCGTCCCGCTCATCAACTCGCGCGTGTTCGCCATCGCGCCATCGGGCTCGATGCTGTGCGTGGGCGACAGCTTCTCTGCTGCATCGCACGGGATCGTTAAGCTGAGCACGGTCGATCCGCGCCACTCGGTGCGCATTGCAGTACACCAGACTCCGGTACGCGACGTGGCCATCTCGGCGCGCGAAGACCTCGCGCTGACGGTCGCGTTCGACGGGAAGCTAGCCGTGACGAACCTCAACTCGCACAGCGTCGTGTTGCAGATCCCACTGCCGCCCGCTCGGCGCCAGGGCTGGTCGTGTGCGCTGAGCGCGTCGGACCCGAATGCCATGTACTGCGGCTTCCATGACGGGACGGTCCTCAAGTACGACATGCGGCGGCCCGGCGGTGGCAACGGCGGAGTGCTCGCGGCGTTCGCTCTCCAGGAGAAGCAGCCCGTGCACTCGATCAAGCTGTTCCCGCATGCCCGAAGCATCTACGGCGATGGCCTCGCGGCCGCCACGTTCAGCGGTGTGTCCGTGTGGGACCGGACGGATCCAGTTGGCGACGGCGGCGCGATCCCCTTCCTGCACTGTGCCCATGCGAGCGTTCTCGGCTGCTGCTCGCTCGCCATCAGTCCCTCAAGCGGCGGGAAGGTGGTCGTCTCGAGCCGTACGCAGTCGCTCGGGCCCGCGTCGCACTTGATCTTCAACCTGAGCGAGCGTGAACCCTTGCCAACAATGGCCCCGATCGGCTCGCCGCTGCGTGGCCACCGCACCCCGTCCGTGCTCACGCGGTCGACGATCTGGAAGGACACGGTCTCGGGGAAGCTCCGCGTCGCCAGTGGTGATGACGCGAGCAATCGACTGCTGGTCTGGGACGTCATGAGCGGTGTCGTCGTCCAGCGACTCGCACCCCCTCGCGTCACGGCGGTAACCAGTTCAGCCGCGAGCGTGGGCTCGGAGCACACGATCATGGACGTGCAGCACTCGCCCTGCGGTGGTGGCAGAGCCGGCCGCGAGCTGCTGGGCGTGCTTCGGCAGAAGGAGGTCGCGCTGTTCAGCTGCCGCATCGGCGCATCCTAGCCGTTGGTTGGAGACGAGTAGAACACGTTGACGTTGCAGTGGCCAAATAGTATGAATTCAATTCTGCGGTGCGATGTATACTAGTATTATGATGTTTATCAGGTTTTGGTTGCAATTGTAGTAAAATATATCTGGAAAAATCCAGAGTTGTTCTCATTCATTCTTGCGCTCATCACAATTTCACAATTCCTCCCAGGTTTTTGCTGCGTTTTTCGATAAAATAAGTTGACATTTTAGCTCAAATACAACTACTATGTTGGTAGTATACGTAAAAAAGGGTGATGCACCTGTTTTAAAACATATATATCTGACACCCTTTTAACCAAGGTGTTAAAAATATTTATAGACCCGTTCGTTTGTCTTTTGTATGTGGAGCGGGTGAGTTTCGAATATATTTCTAAAAAGGGTAATAAAAAGGGTGATGTGTGTGTTTAAAACACACATTTATGATCCCTTTTTAGATAATATCATAATGTGTTGAAAAGTTTCCAACGGTATTTTACAACTCAGTCACTTGAAGTCCTGGTGACCGACGTTCCTCCAACGCTCATGACGCCCATGCGCACGTTCCTCCTGCCAGTCTCTCGGCGCGCGCTGCCGCTCGCCAGCGCCATCCTGCGCTCCTCTGCGCGTCCGCGGGCGTCCGACAGCGTTCCGGTGCGTTTCCGCGCGGTGGTGGACGCACGCGCGCCAGCGAGCGACCGCGCGGCGCTGGCTTCGTCACTTCCCAGCGCGTCGGCCGTCGACTTCTCGCGCGCGGACGACGTCACGGCGGCGCTGGACGGCTGTGAAGGGCTCGTGCTAGCCTCAGGTGTGTCCGTGGCGGACGTGCTGGCCGAGGAGCCGTTTGTGCGCGCGGCTGCGGCGGCCGGGAGTCTCCAGCACGTGCTCAAGGTGTCGGGGCCGACCGGACTGGTGGACCAGGCGTCGCCCACGTCGCTGGGCCGCGCGCACTGGCAGATCGAGCGCGCGCTGCGTGAGGAGGTGGCGCTGAGCCGGGAGGGCGGCCAGTGCCACGTTCAAGTCGCGCGCGCGGCCTCGTCCATGCAGTCGCTGCTCGAGGGGAGGCTGTTCGAGATGGTCTGCGGACGCACGCTGTCCATGTCGGTCAAGAGCGGCCGCGTCGCGTTCCTGCACCCGGACGACCTGGCGGACGCCGTCGTGGGCTTAGCGAGCGGCGGCAGCGCGGCGACGGTGGAAGACGACGGCGATCGCTGGGCAGTCTACTCGCTGACGGGTCCAGGTGGGTGGGATCATTGCTGGGTCTACTCCATGGGAAGAGCATCTAGTGACGGGTATGACTGACGAGAGTGCCGCTCGGTGGCGGACAGAGGCGCTGTCGTTCCCGCAGGTGTGCGAGACGCTCTCCAAGGCCATCGGCGAGCGCGTTCGGTTCTCGCACTTTCCGCTATGGGCCGTGCAGCCCGCGCTGTGGATCAAGGGCGTGAGCGCCGAGCTGATCGCCGAGGAGGTGGCGCTCGCGAGAGCGCGAGAGGCAGGACTGGAGCAAGACGTGACCACGGCGGTGAGCGAGCTGACCGGTCACCCGACGCGCTCGCTGCTCGAGTTTGCCAAGCAGCACAAGGACGACTGGCCGCGTGCAGAGTTTCACTGAGGCACTGAGGCGGTGGGAGACGCCTATGAATTGTGGGTGAAGCGCGCCTCCAACACAAGTTGACATTGAGATTGAGAGGCATGCTTGAATTCAGCAGACTCTTGACTGTCACGAGTCCAACCAAGCGCCTTACGCCAGGTTCGCGACGGGGGTACCCGCCATCAGGTACTGACCCTCCTTGGGCGGCTTGGACAACAACGACACGCCGATCGTGGCCAGCGGCGGCAGGATGAGCGTCACGATGAACGTGATCATGCTGTTGCGCGAGTACAGGCCCTCGGGCAGCACGAACCAGTTGAAGCCGCCCACGAACGTGCCCTCGAAGATCACGCCGCACACGAAGATGCACAGCAGACCCACGACGCTCCCCGTGATAGCACCCGCGCGCGTCGATCGGCCCCAGGCGCCCAGTAGCATAGGGCCGAGCGCCGCCGTGCACAGCAGGTCGGCGATCAGGAACAGGTTGAGGATGTCGTACTCCTGCTTGGCGATCACGACCGCCGGGACGTTGAGGAGGAAGCAAATGACGCGCGCCGACGTCAGGTTCAGGTGCTTGGGGAAGCACGTGACGAGCTCGGCCGCGATGCCGATCTGGATCGAGTCGCACACGCTGCTGGCGAGCGACGCGATCACGACGGCCACCAGCACCTGCCAGCCGCGGCCCATGTCGAGCAGGATGGAGAAGAAGGCCACGCCGTCCGGGAAGACGAGGTACGACACCATGCCTGCGAGCGCGAGCGCGACCGTGAACGGCACGATGATGATGCACGAGTAGAGCGCGCCGAGCTGCACGGTGCGGTCGTCGTAGCCCGAGTAGACGCGCTGCCAGAAGCCCGTGAAGAACATGTTGGACGCGGCGACGGCGATCACGAGCGTGACGAGCGTCTCGAAGCCGGATTCTGTGAAGGCGCCGATGTTGGTGGCCTTCCATGCGCCGTCGGGGATCTCCACGTGGACGGCCATGGCGATGCAGACGACGACGAGCAGCAGCAGCACACCGATGCCCTGCCACACGTCGGTGGCCAGACTGGCGCGCAGGCCTCCGATGACGAGGTAGATGTTGGTGATGACCGCGACGGCGATGATGGGGACGAGCGGCTGCGTGTCCGGCGACAGGATGACCGCGAGCTGGCCGACGCAGGTGAGCTCGGAGGCGAGCGAGATGAACTGGTAGAAAATGGCGATGAGGCCGATGTAGACCTGCATGACGCGGCCGAAGCGCGTGAGCACCACGTCGCTCATGGTGACGCCATCGCCGATGACGGAGCGCGTGTAGGGCCCGACCCATCCGAGCAGCGCCATGCCGGCGACGCCCGAGAGCGTGTAGCCGATGACGCCCCAGGAGCCAGCGTCGATGCCGATCTGCGGGAAGGAGAAGAGCGTCCAGGAGCCCATGCCCGAGGCGAAGAAGCACCAGGCGAGCCGGAAGGCGCTCTGCGAGTTCTTGGCGCTCACGAACGTCTTGACGCTCGTGACGCTCGCGCGGCGGCTCACGGCGATCGCGTAGGCCGCCACGGCCACGAGCGTGGCGATCATGACGCCGTACGTCGCGGCTTGGCTCAGCATGGCGGCGCGGGGACTGGCGGCGGCGCGGAGAAAGCGGAAGTGAGCGAAGCGGAAGAGAGTGAAGCCCGCTGCTGGTGTGAAGGGCTGGCTAAGCTGGATGGGACGCCGGGGGGATTGGAAGCCGAGCCACGTTGGATTACCGCGGGATGCTTCGAGGCAGACGTCGGCCCCAGTCGCTGAGCTAGTGAGCTCTTGATCAATCAAAAGCGGCGGTGATGTCGATGATGTCGCTGCGGGTCGGTTGGTCACGCTTGACGGAAAGACTATCACTCTCGATCCATTTGGCGTGTTTGCGTGATGGAAAGTTGATGGGTTTTATCCAATCACGAGTCGTTCAGGAAGATATCGTGCGCTCTGATTCGATAATAATGCATTTGTGAGACCGTGGATTGTCCAAAAAAATGATCTGACGACTGAACTCAAAAATACTCCTGCGACACGCGAGATACAAAAGAGCAATGCAATTGGTGACAATTATGATACATGTATATATTTTGTTCAAAATGTTCTATCGCCAAAGCGCATGGACACCTCGCTGCCTCCACGTTTGCTGCCTGCTGCACGCTTCACATCATGTCCACGGCCGGCGGCGCTGGGGGGTTCTCAAAGCGGAGGGCGGGACACACGCCCCCGCCCTTCTGCACTGGACGGGCACATCGACACGGTGGGGGGCACGGACTCCTCATAGATACGGCGAGCCACGCTCGACGCGGTCGGTCGCTCGCACGGTCGGTCACACGGTCAGTCGCTCTAGTCGAACGTCACGAGGTGCGAGTCCATGCTGCTGAGTGCGATGGCGAACGCCTGCACCGGCGAGAACGGGTGCGCGTAGTCCATCGAGTACACCTGCCGGTCCTGCGTGCGGCCGAACAGCATGAGCGTCTTGTCCATGTCGTCCGGGTGCGCCAGCAGGAAATTCTTAACGCTGGCGGCGGCCACGCGACCGCCAAAGTCCAGGCAGTACGCCTCGAGCGTCTCGATCCACACGGGCGGCTTGTTGACCAGGTGCAGAGCGCGGCGCGGGTCCGGCGTGTCCACCTGCGCCAGGATCGTGTCCTCCTTGTGCGCGGGGGTCCACGGCTGGACGACCCACGACGGCGCGCCGTCGGCCGCGCTATCCACCTCCGGCAATTCCTGGACGAGCGGTAGGGCGACACGCATCTGACGCGGCGACTTGCCGAATGTGGCGGCGTACTGCACGGCGCCAAGCTCCACAGGCGTCTCGCCGGTCGTGTCCACCATCGTGTACTGGGAGCCCATGTAGTTCTTCTCGAGCCGCGCGACCTGCGTCATGCTGGCGGCGGTGTTGTTGCCGTTGTTTTCCAGGTTGTTGGCCAGAAAGATGGAAAAGCTCACCGACATGTCGTACTGCCGGCGACGCACCGCCGAGCACAGCAGCGTGTCCGTGTCCTGCGTGTACAGCTCGTAGTTGCCGCCGCCGCGCGTGCGAATGTAGCACTGCATCATCAGCGCCTGAGGCGGCGCCGGCGACAGCAAAAAGCGGCGCAAGAAGCCCGCGTTCAGCCGCGCAGTCGTCACCAGCAGCGTGCGAAGCGCCACGTCCGCAGGCGGAGGAGGCTCGACAGGAGCCATATCGCACGTCGCGACGTGGTCGGCCAGCGCGGCTTTCTTCATCACCTCGGGACAGAACGGGCACGTAACCTTCATCTCGTTGGCCATGCGCTGCGCGTGGCGACTGGCCACGAGCAGCGCGAAGCTGATGTTCTCGCGGCACATGGGACAGGACCCGCGCTCGCTCACCCAGCGCTCGATGCAGTCCTTGCAGAAGATCTGACCGCAGCACGTGGCCTCGGTCGCGCCAGTGAACACCTCCTGGCAGATGGCGCACTCGAGCATCTTGCGCGTGTTCTCGAGCGCCTCGAGCTGCTCGTCCCGCGGGACCGGGTCGGCGGGTGGAAAAGCGACAGAGGAAACCAAGTTGGACGCCGCGAGCGCCGACGCAGCCGTGCGCGCGCCGAGGTGCCGCGACTTGAGCGCCGTGTGAATCTCGAACAGCATGTCGACCACCTCGCTGACGCTGCGCGCGTTCTCTTCAGGCTCAGCCGACTCCATGGACGAGGACGAGGACGTCGACTGCGGCGCCACGTCGCTCTCGTCCACGTCCATGCCGGCGTCTTCCATGCCGGCGTCCGCCATCACGGCGTCGTCTCCCTGCGTCTGCTCCTCCTCCTGGTTGTTGCCGGCGTCTTCATGGTGGTGGTGCGTCGCCACGTCCGAAAGCTGCTCCAGGATGGTGTCAACGCCTGCGGACGAGTGGCGGTCGCCCAGCGAACGTGTGCTGAAGTGCCGGCGGCCGCCCAAAATGTCTACGACGCCCTCGCCCTCGGCGAAGAAGCTCGACACCTCGATGTCCATGTCGAAGCGCTTGTGGCGAGGCGTGATGCGCGGCGAGCTGCGCGGGGACAGCAGGATGAGCTCGCTCAGCGTGCGCGTGCGGTGCATCTTGTTGCTCGCCTTGGGCTCCGTCACCACGCGCAGCCTCCGCGCGAACCGCGCGCCTGTGGCCGCCGCCATGGCGGGCGCCGCGCTCTGGTTGGAAGCCGTCGCCATGTTGTCTGGTACTTGTCGATCTCCCTTTTCCGAGTCCGCCCTTCTTGCCCTACTTGCCCTACGCCGGACGAGGCGAGTCGCGAGTGACGAGAAGTTGGTCGGAAAGAGACTTTGGCTGGCTTGGGTCAGTCCGGAGGGGCGGGTGCCGCTGCCGGAGAGAATCGTCGAGTGGGAAGGAAAAGGATCGTCCGGTCGTCCCGCTCTTTGCGCTGCTCTGCTGCTCTCTGCGCGGCCAAACGACTTGGCTTGAGTGTGGAGCGCGAGAAGCGCGGAGGGGAACGAGGACGCACATACAAACTCTCCGTCAAAGGAGGTGGCCAGAACGCCCATCTTTCAGCTGTCATGCTCTGCACTGACCGTCTCTTCCTCGACATACTTTCTTCAAGTGGTGAGGGAGAGAGAACGGGAACCAAAACGCGCGGAATTAGCTAAATCGCGAGGAATTAGCCGTCACCTGCGAAAAGTATGCGAAAAGCGGGCCAGATGGACGGTAACCGTCAGGGAATTGCCAAGGCTTCCCCACGCTGGCACGATCTGCTGGCACATACTTTGATCAAGTGGAAGGCGGCCGGATCCTTCCTTCCTTCGCGGCGTCGTCGGTCGCCTCCTTCCTGCTGCACTCGCTCTCTCGAACCGCCACCGTCACCTCCTCCTGCTGCTGAATGGATGGAGCTCTGGCTGGACATGAGGCCAACCAGGACAGATACAACAAACATGCATGGTGAACCGAGGATACCCTTCTAATGTTCGCCACTGCTCTGCACCGAGTAACCGTCCGCGCGAAAAATTGTCGAGGGGAATCCCTTGGTGACTTGATTTGAGTATGCTGACGGATCAGCTCAAGACCCTGACCGCCCTGCTGTGACTTACTTCACTGGCGATGCCGCGAGTGCCGAGACGCTCCATGCCGTCGCCATCGGTCTCAACGGCACTGCCTGCCAGGTGGCCATGCTCACTCGTCGAGGACGCGGCCCGGACATCTCCCTCGGCGCTCTGGCTGTCTGCGTCCTCGGAGATCAGCCAGGGTCAAGCCTCGAGCCATCACACATCACATGGAATGACCCAGATGGGGCACACCCATGTTCGAACCAAGTTGAAGTGTCAATCACCCCACACGCACACCCTCCACCTCCAGTCCACACACCCAGTCCATTCGATGGTGAGCGCTGAGGGAGGAGTATAGTGAACACGAGTCGTTTGAGCGCTCGAGGACGCAATTGGCGAGCACGACGACACCGACAGCCCCGCGATCGCCGTCTCCCTGAACCAACACCAAACGTCGAAGGGTGACGCAAGAAGCGGCCCCCTATATCGACCAGGCGGCGGGACATGGTCCACGTGCCTAGAACCTGTGCACCAGCATTCAATGGGATCGTGTACAGACGTAGCTCTCCTCCTCCCACCGTCCACACTCGAGGTGTGCCCGTGCGAGCAAGTCGCGGTCCCTGGCAGTGGAGCATGCTGAAAGCCACCCCTGATCAAGTTGTTGAGCACCACCATCGAGTGTCCCACCGTCTCAGAAGAGTAAAGCATCGATCTGCTCCTCTGCATCCTGTCTCCATAGGCGAGATGAATGTCAATTTTACCCGCACAGTCGTTTGGTAGCGATGAACTTCCAGCGTTGGCTCGAGCTCAACGAAGCTCATGACAGGCGCACAAAATAACGGTGCATTCTGCCATTTCTGCTCAAATGTCGACCGCGAACATCCCCCGACATGGACAAATAATCCAGATGTCATGGCGTGCGCAGCGGCTTCGCAGTGGTGGCACTCTTGCCGCCAAGAGATCGGCCGCTTTCCACTGTCGTGCTGGAGAATTCGGTTTCCAACATCACTTTCTGTTCGGACGACAGGGGTGACACCTGTTCAGCATGGGAAGGACTGATCTGCCGCATTCGCATGCCGACAGGCGCGATTCCAAAGCAGCGGTGACGGTTCGTTCAGTCCACGAAGGTCCAGTGGATTCTTCACACTTCCAGTCGTCGTCGCATGTATCTGTTCAATTGTTGGAGCGACGCGATGAAATCGACTTCGTACTGGAGTCGATTTGCTTGCTCACGATTACCCTCCAGTGCATCACTGCGCAACCAAGGCCAATACCGCTGCCGAGGGATACCGGTCATTGCTGAGGCTAGCATGGACCAACAGAAGATTCCTAGCTGATGTTCAGCTCGAAATGGCGGCACTTTCACTTGTGATGCCTCGGGTGTGATCGAAGGCGTGATGAGGCGGAAGTTCGCACCGCAAAGGCGAAATGCAAAGTGAGACTCGAGCAGCAAGGCTCGCTATCGCTGCTAATAATAGAGGGGAGGACTCCGCCGAAACCTGCCACCTTGTCGGACAACGGATCATCCTCGAGGATTGATCCAAATTTCAGTCGATTTCCAATCCAAAGACCCCGATATCGTCGACTGGAAGTGTTTTCGGCGCATGAAATACTTCAATTTGGTGGGACTGTGTGTGACTCAAGCGTTCGAGGTGCGCTTCAACTTCCTCGAAAGCTCGCGCAAACCGTCCAAAGCACCAGAATGCCGAAGCTTGTTTATGACCGTTTCAGATAAGTCCACGTTGCAGTTGATTTCCAATTCGAGATGCACAACAACAACTCAGCTCGAGGTCCTCAAAATCGACCACAACGTATCGACGCTAAAGACAGAACCATTGCTGTCGCCTCGATGACATCCGCCTCCAATCTCATTAACGCGTCCTCGCAAAGAATGAGTTTGCTGTCATGTGAGAGCTCGGTCATTCAACGCTTGAACAAGCTCTGGACGTCGACGCATGTGAGTGAACGTGGAGTCTACTCACTCGAGCGAACGTTGTCACTGGAGGAGTACTCGCGTTCGACAACCACCACCCATACTCTGCTCGTATTGCTGTGCACCCCGCTGCCGGTCCTCATCTTCTCCCTGGCGATTGAGGCGATCCCACTGGACGACCCGACACGTGGTTGGCGTGCCAACTACGGTGGCTCGGTCCGTGTAGCAACGCTGACAACGATGCTCACTCTCCTGAGCGGCCTCGACACGCGCAACCTCCTCCCAGGAAGGATCATCTCCAACAAGAAGATCATACTGCTCGCAGTGATCATGACGCTGGCGTATTCGACCATGATGACTATCACAGCGGAGCTCTGGGTGTACCCGGTTCCCTTTTCGATCATCGTCATGGGTGTGCCGTACTGGATCGTTTACACGCTGACACTTTGGTGGCTGGTCGGGTCAAAGGCGATCCAGAATATGAAGAAGCACCACCCTGGCGCAATCCTTCGCCACATCCGATTTGCGTGGGCAAATATGGCGTTGATCGTTGTCTACCCAGCCTTCCAAGCGCTATTCAGTACCATCAAGAGCCCACACCTACAACTCGTCATGATGATCGTGCTGCTACCGGTGATCAAGATGTCGATGAAACAACTCATGGCGTGCAGGGCGTCGCATCTCGACGACCTCATTCCAGAACTCGTCGTCGTCACCGTCGAATTGTTCAACGCGCTGTACATGGCGACTTGCATCCAGCGTCTGGGTTCCGTCAGCACTGGGCTGGCAGTCTTCGCCGTCGACGTCATTCAGAACGTCGTCACACTGCGCGGCATCCGCTTGCGGACATCTCGTGTGTGGCAGCAACACCGGCAGCAGAACGGTCCGAACTGGGTCGGAAGTCTCTTGACGGCTGTCAGGACGCTCATCGTTACACCGAGAAGACTCGACCCAGGGACATTCGATGGCATCAAAACGCGGTCCTGCGTGCCACACAAGGTCTCAGTCAGGTCACAAGAGATACTGCGGGCGATAGAACAGGGCGGCTCCAGCTTTTTCGCGCCAACTCGCGTGGTTGCGAGTCGACAGCTTATCGCGCGCTACGGGGCACACGAGACAGAGGGCACTCCAGAGGTAAAGTCTCCAAGTCGACAAGATGCGGTCTCCACACCCGCTTCCTCGAAAACGAATGCGATTAGAGTCGCCCCGGCGGAGGTTGTGCCACCCGCTGATAGATTCCCACAAGTTACGAGCGCGCGTCAACTTCATGATGAACCAACTACCGCAGCAGCGACTCCTGTGGCGCCGCGAACGAGTACAATCCTGCTCGACTCGCAGCGCGTGCTCTTTACTATCGAGTACGTCGTGTTAGCCGAGTACTTTGAGCTCTTCTGTCAGCTCTTCTACGTCTGCTACATGGCGGCGCTCGCTCATTTGCCGGCTGTGAAATATCACGCGGAGCTTACAGACCTGGATGGTTCTGTGATGAGCGATATACTGGCGAACAATCTGCTGTTCGTGCTGCTCAAGCTGGTGTCGTTTGTGATGCTGGTGGCGACGCTGTGGTGGGTCAGTAGCCACGACGCACTGTGTCATTTGGCGTTCGTGCTGGAGACGCGCATGGTGGACGTGCAGGCCAAGATGGTCGTGTGGGTCTTGATTATGATGGGCTTCCGCGTTGTGCACTTTGGTGAGCAAGCGCTCGCTGGTGGGTTGGCTGGGTGGTGGTGGTGGTCTCTGACGGATTTTGTGGCGTTGCAGGCGTGGATTTCAGCTTCCGGTTCGAGTGGACGCACAATGATCCAGCGCGTTAGCAAAGCTTCATCGCTACAGACGAGGGGGGCTCAGTGGATTGTGTTGAAGTGCAAACGGGGTCAGAGAACGATTTTGAAGCGTTGAAAATTGTCCCGCTAGTGTCACTCTTCTTCTTGAGCCCTTTACCCGTGCATCGCGTCCATGATCGCTCTCTCCAGCAACCGCGATATGTTATGAAGTTCAACACCGAGTTGATCTTCTATCCAACACCAGTTCGTGTTCAAAAAGCAACAGCTTTCGTCTCGTAACCAAGTTGGGACTTGCTGAAACTCGCAAGGGACTTTCAAGACGGGCTTAGAGATAGTTGTTCCGAGCTTCAGTCTACGTCTTCGTCCAATCCAGCACAAACTGGTCGAAGGTCTTCAAGCAGAATCAATTAGCTTTTTGTTGGTGTCGATGGTAAGCGGCTTCTGATGCTGGTTTGGGGTTCCAAACGCGCTCACAGAGCCCACAGAGACGGCCACAGGCTTCTAGCTGTCACAGCTCTTTAGCGTTTCGATCCGTCTGCGAGCAGGTACCGCTGCATCGTTCTCACTCGTGTTATGGCCAGGCTTTATCACTCATCGTGATCGCGAGGACAACTTGAACTCTCTCCTTTTCCAAACCATTGCAGAAAGAAGCCAATCATGAGCAGACCAAGATCACGATATTTATCCTCTGCTGCTTTTACAGTGCGTAGTAACCCAGTGAGAATGAAATCGCCAGCCGAGTGCCCGTCGTGAAAATCTACAGCACGTACGAGATATGTTCGCAAGTGCAGCTTTGATTGCAACCGCGGGATCTATCACCTGCATGGACTACTTACTCTGAATGGTATCGCCCAGGAGATGCCTCCGGGCCATCATCCAGAATTCGCTGCTGTAGTTGGCACTGCCAGTCTGTCGGCCACTGGATCCCCTGCGCAACCTGCTCATTTGTCGAGGGTGGCGAAGCCCGCAGCAGATTCTTTATGCGCGCATTTCTTTCGCTCTCATCGTCACTACCCGCTCGTGAAGTTGGACCGCCATCAAGAGCCGATAGCGCGGCCACAATAGTATCGATAATAGCTTCGTCACACATCACATGTCGATTAGAGTGTGTCATCCACGACGTTGAATGAGCAAACCGCACCTTTTCTCCCACTTTGCTGTTCCGTTGACATCGCTTGGATACGGATAACTGCGCCGGAGCCGCAGGACTTGGAGATGCTCTCTCTTGACACACCGCAGAGTGCACTCACGACCATCAATGGCACGTTCTTACCGGCTTGGGTTCTCTCGACTGCTGCGAACTTGATCTGCAGCGCCACGCTCTTGAACTGCGATGGCGGTACGCACAGTACCAGGACGTCGCTGTCACGTGCCAGCCTCGCGTTGTCTTCGTGTCTTGCAACCTGTTCGAACAGCGCGAGAGCCGCAGGAGCCTGCAGAACCTCGCACTTGGATAGTCGCTCGGGCTGACGCGTCGACAAAGCCAGTCGATCGGACGGGTAGTCGTGTACCAGCAACTTCATGAGGACAGCGCAGCCCACGGCACCGCCGCCGATGACGCCGACACGCGGGAGATCCGGGTGTCTGTTCGCGATGAACCATTTGGCGGTCGCGAGAACCACCGCAAGACTCTGGTCCGCCAGAGCCTCAATCGCGCGTGAACGGGTGGACAGGAGGCCCTGCACATTCGGAGCAAGGCGCTCAGGTGCCAGCAACTCGGGCCGGATCTTGAATGGCTCCCTCAGCTTGACGCCAGCCCCGGTGCTTGCTGCTTCCCCGTCCTCCATGTCTGGTGGGAAGCTAATTCGGGATGGTGAACAGTCGCAGTGTGTCCATGCGGCGGTGGTTTCGATCGGGAACCAGTCAGATCCCCAGTGACGCAGTTTGCGGACCTGAATGAGCTTGAACGCACTGTTTGGGAGTGTGGTCGATGCCTTTTTCTTCGATGCTTGCGCTCGTCCAGTGAGTATCCCTCGTTGCATCCAAGACGAGTACCTCGTCAAGGTTATGACTGAGAGTTGATGAAAGACCCGAAGATCTATCACGGACAACCGCACCCCACGAGGATCAAAAGTCATGAACGAAATGTATTCAAGAAAGAAGGCAATCAGTCAAAAGAACAGGGAAATGGCAGCACCACCTCGCTCTCCGATGCGTCTCCAAGGCACAAGCACACAATTCATCGCTAGGCGGTCTCCATCAAGATGGACTCCTGGACGCGCGCGACTTGAAGTCAACGTTCAGGCCTCGGCAGTCCCGGCACCGACGCTGGATTCCACGCTGTCCACGTCCCCTGTAGCGCGCGGCCTGTTGTTCCCTGCCATCTGCATCAGGTAGTCGAGCTTATCGTTGAGCGTCTTGACATCGTCATGCAGATCTGCGGTCTGTTGAAGGATGCCCAATATCATGGCTAGCTGGCCGTTCTTGGTTTCTTCAGTATACGCCGCAAGCTCGTCCTTGAACTCGGCCAGGCTCGCTCGCGCAGCACTTGCACGCTTGCCGATCCAAAGACGAGTCCACATGCCCGTACGCTCCCGGGTATCAGCGGTGGTGCAAAAGGCCTCGACTGTCTCGCGAACGGCTCGGATCAGCTCTGTCGGGCTCGCGAAGGCGAGGTCGAGCTGGCGACGCAAATTGGCGAGTCGTCGGCGCTGGAGGTCAAACTCGTCCTCGAGCCCCTCCTGGGCGTTCACCAACTCGAACAGCGCGTCGGCCAAGATGCTAAAAACCTCGATCGCCGCACCACCCAGAGCACCGAGCACGCGGCAGAGGATAGGCGCAGCGGCAACTAGAAGGAGGATCGGTCTGGACATCTTCGTCGAAGTTGGACTTGTTGGCTTGGAGGAGGATCTGGAAATGATCCGACGCATGTATGGGCGGAAGAACCTCGAGCTCAGCTCAAGGAGGTCTCCGTTAGCTCATACAGCCGTGCTGGAGGAGTCAGCACTCCACGGGTGCTCTGGGTCCTGAACTAAAATCCTTTGAGCGATCCGCGAAGCTTTTCGATCGTCAAACGTCAGCCCCGCTCGTCCAGGGGCAGAACGAACACAAGAGCACCCACACCCATCGGTGGCTGCCAGGCGACGACGAGTACGATCTTCTTCGTGCAATTTGTAGCTATTGTGTTTTTGGTGGACTGCTTGAGTTCGCAATGGCAAGTGGTCAGTGACAACTGATACAACAATGAGCCTTTCCTGTTGATACGACCACCACTTCCAAACCTCCTCAGGATCAGCCGCCCGTTGGTCCGACCAATTGGATCTTCACCCAACTCGAGGGTCTTTCCCGCGACTGTCCTCGAATCGTCACGTCTGTTGAGCGCGCGAAACCGTGCGCATTGCAGATTTTCCGGCGACGCGGAGCGGAGACGGAATATGGCTTTTACTGACGAAGGAGAGAGCTGTGTTGTCACGCATCGCATCGCATCGGCTCTCAGCACTCGGCACTCACCTTCAAGGCATCACACGCCATGTTTGAAGACCGACCGCCGTCAAAGCGACTCAGCTGCACGCGCCGCCGCGCTGCAGGCTTCAATCGTCCAACCACAACCCGTCGACACACGTCACACATCATACGCTCGGCTTCGACGCCAACGGCTCTTCCGGCAACGGGTCGTGGTGGCTCGCATCCGATCTGAGGACGGCGGTCTGTTTCAAGTGCATGGGGTGTGCTTTTCGGCGGTTTTGCTGCCTCCGTGTGATAGAGTCATGAACAGTTCATTCGCGGTCGTTCCGCCTCGGACTCAAGCGTCCAAGCTTCGAGGAACCGGCCCAGCAGCGCACGCGCGCTCACGATCGAAACCCACCACACCACGCCCAGGGCTGCCTCGAGCACCCTTTCTCCGTGAGAGCCCTCGAGGCTTGGCTCCATAACTTCGAATGAACTGGTCTGGCCCCAACGCACTCTCTCATGAGAGAAGGAACCCCCAGTCTCTCAGTCCACCACAACGCCTGTCTCCAAGAAGTTCGAGTTCAATTCTGAGCGAGGATGCGCACGAGTTGCTGGAAGCCATGCGCGCGAGCGATGCCCTCTGGCAATAATATCAGTGGGGAAGTTACATCGGCGTTACCGAGGCACAGCTGCGCATGACCCTGCGAACGAACGATCTCAGCTGGCTTTTGAAGCGCATCAGCTCTGAGCATGTCGAGCCGGTCACCACTGTGGCGCTTGGCCCGGTTGGTCACGTTTTGAGGGCGGCCGAAAGAGCAGGAGGGGCACTCTGCATCATGGACGATCTGGATTTGGAACACACGAATGTGCAGTTCGCAACGCTCCCTCAACCTTCAAACCGTCGAACTGGCCAGATGCGGTGACGAAAGGGGCAGGCTGGCATGCGACTCGTCCATTCCTGAAGTTGTCGCTGGACGAGTTCATCCAGGATTCTCCCGTTTTTCTCCGAACGTCCTCGACTGCCAGCAAGGCCGCATGCCAATGCCATGGCTCACATGATACCATATCGATGTATCAATGGATGCTGTCAAGGCGTTGCTCACACCGCTATCTGCGCATCAATCTGGGTGTGACTAGAGTTTCGTGCTTCCCTCTCATGCTTGTTTCTATGAGCGTCGAGTTCGGTGCTCCTTCCACTGTTCCCGGGGCGTCCGTGGCCAGCACGTTTGCCATCAGCTTTCAAGCGCGTCATGGAAACTTCCGACGCCGACAGGCGGCTCCAAACGCCAGGTGTCGGCACCGATCACTTCGAGGTCCGTGAGTCACGGAGTTTGCAAGAGCCGATCCAGTCAGACGTTGCGCGAGCGGTTCAGAATCTGAAACTTTGAAGTTCAGCCTTGAGTTCAGTCGTCCGAAGACGTTGAAAACTGTTACTTCAAGTTGTTGAGTTTCCTTCCATCTTCAACTGCTGATATGCAGTTGGTTGTGATCAGTCTCTAATCAGCGTGCGCGGCCGCGATGGCGTCTCGCACGGCCTGCATCTGCTGCTCCTCGGTCAGGCCGATGCGGCCGCGCCACTGGTCTCGCAGCCGGAGCGGCTCGTCCGCGCGCACAGCATCCAGCAGATTGTGCGCGTCCTTCTGCTCGTTGAGCATGCCGAACCAGTCGCCGCTGGGGTACACGATGCAGTTGGCGGCGTATCGGTGACCGCCGTAGTGGCTCGAGATCCACAAGTTGAGCTTGGACGACGCGACGTCCTGCGTCTTGCGCAGCCACTCGAGTAGCTCGGGACCCTTGCACCCACACCGCTCATCACTGAAAGCAAAAGGACGTGAAAGTTAGCGACAGAAGTGGCGGACGGGAAAAACACCACAACAGTCAAGTCAACTCACCGCTGAGTGTGAGCACAAACAAGCACGTGCATGGCGTCGTCGAGCTCCTCGAAGCGCAGATTCCTGTTGCATTGGACAGATAACGCAGGAATAAAGCGTTAGCAAACAGTTGCAATGGATCGCTGATACTGGGTAATCGGCGACGCACTCCGCCTTGAGCAGCTCGCGGATGTTGAGGTCGTTCTCCAGCGCTGCCAGCGCCAGCGTATCGACTGCAAACACCCAAAAGAGTCGATTTAGTGTCAGCAACCGTTGTTGCGTCTGAGTCGCAGCTCATCGAACGTACTCTTGGCGGCGTCGACATCAAACACGCGCAGGTTCTCCGGGAACACGAGGATGTCGTGACTGGACGGCGCGTCGTGCTCCTCCTCCGCTGCCTCCACTGCCCCACGGCACGCGCCGGTGTATCTCATACCAGCGGTGACGAGCAGCGGACTCTTGCGAATATCTCCGCCCAGCGCTTGGGCAATGGCACCGACGTACTTGCCCACGAGGTGCGCAGGTGAGCGCTCGAGCTTCTTGGGCCACGAGTCCGCGGCGTACTGCGTCTCGACGACCATAAAGTGGCGCTGGTAGTGGCGCACGGATCCCTCGATGGCCAGCGGCTGCAGACGCTCAGCTCCGGACGCCTCGCGCGCCGCACGTCTCGCGTCGCGGGCGGCGCGGCGCTCGGCTCGCTGCTCCTCGGTCAACGGCTGGGCCGCTGGAGCCGCGCGCGCACTGGAGCTGAGGCTGGCGGCGCGAATTGGGGGCGGCAATGACTTGCACAGGCGGAGCGCGAACATGGCGGGCGAGGAGAGCGAGCAGGCACCGGTGGCGCGGACGATCGGCGAGTGAGCAGGAAGAGGAGGCAATGCGCATGACGAGCAGCGCGACATTGATAATCAGGGGAGTAATCGCGGTTGGTGGCAGCAGCCAGCCGAGGGTGATGCCTGCGATATATTATATAATGGTTTACATTTATGAGATAGATTACGATGGTTGAGAATAAAAGGGTTGTATCAATATATATGAGAGTGTTTATTGTGGTTCAGGTTGGAGGAGAGGACGGCGCCGGAATGATGGTGTGATTTCGACCCGGAAAACGTCCAAAACTACAGTAACA
>JAADYH010000268.1:0-26756 GCA_023338125.1 Phytopythium aichiense
ACATGCCAGGCCTCGAGCTGCACTTGCTTGAGCACGCCGCACGAGTACTGGATCTCTTCGAGTAACGCGGGGAGGCCGCAGATCGAGGCGAGCGTGCAGATCGTCGAGGAATACCCCAGAGGGTGTTCTTTGACGAACACTTGAGGCACTGCTGCAATTCAAGATTATCGCGTTTACGGTGTCTAAAAAAAACATCGCAAAGCGAGCACCTCAATGCCCGAGTGAGAAAACTATTTACACTTACCGCTCGCTTTTGTTTCGAAACTACAAAATCATGTCAAATCTGCCACGTTCTGCGCTGTCGATTTCTCTCGTTTTCAGCGAATCACTGCTCTCCACCTCCACACACTACACATGATTGAATAAAAATGCCTCCTTCCCCGTCTGGATTGGCCTCATGTGGCAAAGTTGCCACGTTTTGCGCAGATACTCATCGGACCGTCCTTCGGCCGGCTCCCCCTCCGTCTCCGTCTCCGCCTCCATCTCTGCCTCCGCCGCCGCCGCCCCCCCCCCTGCGTCCAAGGTGCTGCTCCCCCTCGCTAGTGCTCCCCGCCATCTACCCGTGAAAGTCTCGGTGGTTGCTGACGTCTTATTTCCCCGTGACTTATCCGCGACAACCAGGGCCGACTCTCGTCGTTCCTCCTCCTCCCGAGCGAATAAGACCCCGCGACTGGAGCCGACGCGTGCGCCATGAGCCAGAAGCTGCGCGATCTTATCCGCAGCGTGCGCGCGTGCAAGACGGCGGCCGAGGAGCGCGCGGTGATCGCCAAGGAGAGCGCGCTGATCCGCACGGCGTTCAAGGACCAGGACAAGCAGTACCGCCACCGCAACGTGGCCAAGCTGCTCTTCATCCACATGCTGGGCTACCCGTCGCACTTTGGGCAGATGGAGTGCGTCAAGCTCATCGCCAGCCCCTACTTTGCCGAGAAGCGCATGGGCTACCTCGTACGTCTCGGCGCCGGACCATATTGAAGACAAAGATAGGAGCCGGACGGTCGGGGAAGAGCTAACGTGGAGCTGTCTGGGTGTGTGCAGGGGCTGATCCTGCTGCTGACGGACCAGGAGGATGTGCTCACGCTCGTCACCAACTCGATGAAGAAGTGCGTTCGTCCGTTGGCGGATGCGAGGAGGACGCAGAGCATCAATACTGACGCCTGCTTGTGTCTGTGAACAACGAGTGCAGCGACCTGAACAACCCGAACCAGTTCACGGTGGGCCTGTCGCTTACGGCTGTGGGCAACGTCGCGTCGGTACGGCGCCTTCGATCCATCCTTGTCAGCAGGATTCCTTCAGTGGCTGACCATGTCGATCCGTCTACGTTCCTCTCCACGCCAGCCGGACATGGCCCGCGACCTGGTCATGGACATTGACCGCCACATGCGCGGCGACAACGAGCACCTGAAGAAGAAGGCAGCGCTCGCGGCCATCCGCGTGTTCACCAAGGTGCCCGAGCTCGTGGAGGACTTTTCCGAGTCGATCCTGAACCTGCTGCGCGGCAAGAACCACGGCGTGCTGCTCTCGGGCGTACAGCTCATCACGCAGGTCATCCAGATCGACGCCGCCAACATCAAGTACTTCGAGAACCTCGTGCCCAAGCTCGTCCGCCAGCTGCGCAACCTCCTGTCGATGGGCTACTCGTCCGAGTACGACGTCAGCGGCATCGCCGACCCGTTCCTGCAGGTTGCGATCCTGCACCTGCTTCGCCTCTTGGGCAAGAACAACGACGAGGCCAGCGAGGCCATGAACGACGTGCTCGCACAGGTCGCGACCAACACGGAGACGGCCAAGACGGCGGGTAACGCGATCCTGTACGAGTGCGTGCAGACCATCATGGCGATCGAGAGCGACAGCGGCCTGCGCGTGCTCGCGATCAACATCCTCGGACGCTTCCTGCTCAACCGCGACAACAACATCCGATACGTGGCGCTCAACACGCTCTCCAAGGTCGTGTCGGACGACGCCGCGGCCGTCCAGCGGCACACGAACACGATTGTTGACTGCCTCAAGGACCCCGACACGTCGATCCGCCAGCGCGCGCTCGAGCTCATCTACGCGCTTGTCAACTCGTCCAACATCCAGACGGTGAGGCTTCTGGATGGTGCAGTGCTGGATCAATGGAGTCATGGTGTTGACGAAGTGTGGGTTATGCTGCAGCTGGCGCGCGAGATGCTCAACTACCTGGTGATCGCGCCGAACGATCAGAAGCCGACGCTGTGCTCGCGAATCGCTGGTACGTGAGCTGTAGCCCCCTGAAGTGATCCGTACTCCTGTAGCACAATCCCTGATATTGCGTCCGACAACCTGCAGATGCAGTCGACCGGTATGCTCCGTCGAACCGTTGGCACATCGATACGCTCATCACGATGCTGTCGATTGCGGGGTCGACGCTCCCGGACGAGCGGATATCGAGCGCTCTCATCATGCTCATCCAGCGGAACCCGGAGCTGCACGCGTACGTCGTGCACAAGCTCTTCTGGGCGTTGCACGACGACGCCTCGCAGCTCTCGCTCGTGCATGTGGGTCTGTGGTGCATCGGTGAGTACAGCCAGCTGTTGCTGCTTGACGCGCCGGCCTCGGAAGAAACGCTGTCCAGCAAGGCGCGCGTCGACGAGTCAACGGTCGTGCAGCTCCTGAAGACGATTCTGCGGCACCACGTGGCAACGGACACGACGCGGGCGTACGCGCTGACGGCCATGGCCAAGCTCACAACTCGCTTCCGCAGCCCCGCGGAGGTCCAGGCGCTGAACAGCATGACGAAGGCGTTCAGCTCCTCGATGGTGCTCGAGCTCCAGCAGCGAGCGACCGAGTACGCGATGCTGGGCCAGCCGCAGTGGTCGTCGCTGCGTCCGGACGTGTTCGCCGTGATGCCTGCGATGGACGCGTCCAAGATCCGCAACCGCCACGGAGACAACGCGTCGATGATGTCTACGTCCGCCGACCTTCTCGGCGACGACTCTGGCAGTAGCGACTCTGCTGCGGCGTCCTCCTCGTCGTCTGTCCCACTTCCCGTCAAGCCCCAGCAGCAGGCGAGTCTACTGGATCTTGACGACATTTTCGGCGGTAGTGTGGCGTCGAACAGCTCGTCCGCGGCTCCTTTCGGCGCCTCCACGGGCAGTACGTCGGCTCCTCCCGCTGCGGCTGTCGACCTGCTTGCCGACATCTTCTCGACCGGCCCGAGCCCTGCGGCCCCAGTGCCGGGGCCAACGACCGCCTCGAGCGCGAGCGATCTCCTCGGTCTGCTGGACTTTGGGGCCCCCGCCGCTGCTCCCACGCCCGTGACGCCCGCGTTCCCGCCGGTGCGCGCGTACGAGAAGAACGGGCTCACCGTGGACCTGGAGATCATCAAGCCCAACAAGGACGACCCGTCCGTCACATTCATCACGGCGACCACGCGCAACGGGTCGGCGGTGCCCGTGGACAAGTTCGTGTTCCTGGCCGCGTTTCCCAAGTACATCAAGCTCAAGATGGAGCCTCCGAGCGGCGACGCGTTGCCCGCCAACAACGCCGGCGCCATCACGCAGGTCGTCAAGATCCAGAACACAATGCAGGGCGAGGTACGCGATGCTACTTGTCTTGCCGGTGACTTTGTCTCTCAACGGGTTTGGTCGACACTAACGCTGGCGTGTGCTATTGATGCAGAAACCCGTCATGATGCGCATCAAGCTCGAGTTCCTGGTGAATGGAGGCAAGGTCGACGACATGGCGGCGGTCAGCAACTTCCCGGCCAACGTGTAGGGCGGACAAAGGTGGTCAAGGGGAGAAGGAGGAGTAGGAGAAGGAGGAGGCAGCCTCCGGTGCGGACGAGGCCAGTCTGCGAGTGCGTTTTGAGTAGGCTCGCCCGCCTCCTCGGTTTGTTTATGCCTGTAGACACTTTGGACGGCGGCATCCGCGACGTCCTGCCGCTCGAAATGCCAGTGTCGCCGCCCTCACTTTCACGTCACGGCTCCATTCGCAGCCTGCCGGTTGGCCCTCGCCTCTCACTCTCACATCACTTGTTGGTCAGCAGCATCTTCTTGCGCAGCTGCCAGTAGGGCTTGCGCACGCGGTCTGTCTCGTTCATGAGCGTGTCCACCAGCTACCGCAGCACCATCCACATCCTCGTCAGACACTCAACGCCCGCCCTCACTCCCCTGCAAGTGTCCGCACCTGAACGGCAGCAGCGACGCCCTCGTCCGAGCCGTCGCCCTTGGCGTAAAGCTCGACCAGCAGCGCGGCGGCAAAGATGCAGTCGGGCACTCGTTCGAGCGTGTCGCGCAGCTTTGGCACGAGCGTGGGGGCCAGCAGCGCTTCAAAGCCGCGCGCGAGTCCGCGCAGGAAGTTCCACGGGCTCTCGTTGTGCTCGGCGCGCGCGATGTGATCGAGCGCGTAGACAACCTCTCGCTCGCGGTCGGCCGCGGCGAGCGCCGTCGTGTGCTCGAGCACGAACCAGCGGTGGTTCCAGGCCGAGTTGTTGCGCACGTCCTCGGCCAGCAGCTCGTCCACGAAGTCCAGCTCGCCGTCCCAGAGCGCGAACGTCTTGACGGCCCACTGGCGGTGGGCCCACGCGTGGTAGTTCTTGGAGTCGCCCGCGATGGCCGCGCGCGTGAAGCGCTTCTCGTCGCCGCCGTCGCCCAGCCGCGCGCAGATCTCGCGCCGGTGGTGCCAGATCTGGTAGTTCTTGGGGTGCTCCAGCGCCATCTCCTGCGTGAAGCGCAGCTCGGCGCGCAGGTCGGCACCCAGCGCCTCGAGCACGCGCCGCCGGAAGTACCTGGCCGTCCGCGCGTCAGTCAGTCTGCGAGCGAGTTGAGGACCTTCAGGCTTCCGGACGCGGCGGGGGACGTACCAGACCGTGTAGTTGGCTGGGTTGACGTCGATCACGTCGAGCGTGAGCGCAAGCGTCCGCGCGCTGAACTCGTTCGTCTTGAGCACGCCGCGGAAACAGTCCATGACGTCCGTGACTGGGGAGGGAAGCAGGTGAGACGGAGCTAGATCGAGGCGCCGAAAGGCCAGCGAGAGGCGGACGCACAGCGCGGGGAGTAGGCGATGCTCACGACCGGACTCGGGCCGTCGTCCTGCGGCACCTTGGGCACGTCCGCCCACGCCGGGTCATCGCGGTACGGCATCCTCTCGGCGATCGATCGGTCTCTGCGGCGGCTTCCCCTTGGTGAATATGTCGGATATTGTATGCCTGGTGGCGGATCGCTTTTCATGCCATGTGAAGTGGTGTGCACCACACAATATTCATGATGACAACCATCAAGATGGCCATTGTCAGACTCTGACAGATGATGTGTTGCCTTCTTCTCCAGGCCTCTTGCCTACTTCCAGCCGATGGCATGCCTAGGATGATTTCATGGGAGAGGTGGTGAGCCCGCCCAGACCATGACAAGGCGCCTCTCATTGGATAGCCAGATGAAGACGACCGCTCTATTGTCTGCAACGCATCTACACGACTCGCTGGGGGTCGGCGGGCCTTGGTCGCCGACGAGGCGAAGAGGGGGCGGCGGCTACTGCGTCTTGTCCTTTTGCTGCAGCACGTCCTGGATGCCGGTGGCGGCTTGCTTGGCGACGTCGGTGGAGCGCACCATGAAGCGGTCGGCGGCCCAGCAGACGAGGAAGTAGATGACGCCGAAGGGCAGCTGGTGCATGCTGAGGTCGCCAGCGTCGCGCGGGAGGCCCATGCGGCGCTTGGCGAACGAGGAGCCGAACCAGACGATCTCGAGCAGCGAGAAGGCGAAGGCGGCCTTGAAGGCGAGCAGCGAGTCGAAGAAGCGGCGGATGAAGATGGTCGTGGCCAGCGCGATGAGGATGGACAGCACCTCGAAGCCCGCGATGAACTGCAGGCCCGCATCGCTGTAGTACATGTCCTGCAGCGACATGAAGCTCACGAGGAACACGAGGCCCGCCATCTTGCCCAGGAACGAGACCCACAGGTCGTTGAAGTAGACCGTCTTGGCGTAGTGCTGCATCACCGACTGCGCCACCGACTCCTCGGGCGACAGCGCTGCCCGCGCCGCCGCCGCCACCGCCGCCTGTTCCTGCGTCTGCGTCTTGCTCTGCTTCTTCTTGCCCGCCATGGTCGCTGGTGCTACGCTGGGCTTGTGAACCGCGGGGTCGTCGTCGTCTCCACCTCGGGAGACCTTGGTGATGAGGAAGTTGGGGGGGAGAGACCTTGATGTGTTGCAAAATTCGCTGCGCTCACCTTCGCGCAACATTCAAATGTTGCGCAATCCTTGGCGGCAAGAAGCGGTACAGCGTTCCATTCACGCCGGAATGCTGGTGTTTTCGTAAAAACCCTTGATCGACTTTTTACACTTCAAGGACCGATTTTTTACGACCCGCGCGTGGGGTGGGCCGCCACCCGATCGAATCGATCGATCGAATCGCCCGTGACAATCCATCCAACAAAGCGTCAAAGCGGCCGTCGATCCGCCGCTCGAGCCCTTCCTCCCGCCCTCCTTCCCTCTTCCCCCGGTCCCCGCCATGCTCCGCCGCGTCGTGCTCTCCCGGTCGGTGGCCGCCTCGCGCGTGTCGCAGCAGCTGCGCGGCGTGTGCCAGTCGGTGCCGCGCCTGAGCGAGGACAAGCCAGCCGAGGAGACGACGGCGGCCAAGGAGACGCCGGCAGCCAAGGAGGCGGCGGCCGAGCCCTCGGAGACGGAGGCGCTCAAGAAACAGGTGGAGGAGCTGACGGCCAAGAACAAGGACATGAACGAGCGCATGCTGCGCGCGCTGGCCGACGCCGAGAACGTGCGCCGCATCTCGCGCGTGGACGTGCAGCACGCGCGCGAGTTCGCCATCTCCAAGTTCGCCAAGGCGCTGCTGGACGTGTCGGACAACCTCAAGCGCGCGCACGAGAGCGTCGACATCGAGGCGCTGCAGGCCGAGCACCACCTGAACGCCATCAAGTCGCTGCACGAGGGCGTCGTCATGACGGAGCAGCAGCTGCAGAAGGTCTTCCGCGAGTTCAACATCAACCAGGTCGGCGCCGTGGGCGACAAGTTCGACCCCAACCTGCACGATGCGCTCTTCGAGTTCGAGGACGCCGGCAAGGAGCCCGGGTCGATCGGCCAGCTCATGAAGATCGGCTACGAGCTCAACTCGCGCGTCATCCGCCCGGCCCAGGTCGGCGTCGTCAAGGCCTCCAAAACGGCTTAGATAGATCTCCCTCTCTGTGTGTGTATGTCGTAACCACGGCAACGCGCGCCTCCCCTCATTGAAGACGTGCTGCTTGCTGCCGTCCATGTCATGTACTCGCTGCCATGTCCTTGCCTTTCCTGTTGCATCGCTGCTCCATACGAGAGGACGGGAGCGGAGCGCTGCGAGGGCCGGGGAACGTCGATTTGATATAGCTACGGGGCAGGGAACGCCCAAACGGACGCCTTGTGCAAAAGGAAACTCTTTGGAAGCGATGCCGCTCGTGTCCGAGCTCTTGGTCCGTGCCAGTCGTCGCGGCGCAGGGCTGCAGCGGACCGCGTGTTCATGCAAGTGACAAGCCGCTGGCTTCTCGGCGTTGACACTCGTCCCTCGCCACGCGCTACCACTTGCAGCCCTCCAACTGGAGACAGACGCGAAGCGGGTGGGCGGTCAATACAGGTGCGAGCCGCCAGACACGAGCTGGTGCTCGAACGGCACGTCTGGTAGGCTGTCGTCGTCGTCCGTCTCCGTCTCCGACGTGCGCGACGCGCGCTTGGCGCGGTGTTTCCGCTCATAAAATAGCATGTACGCGCAGCTGCGCAGCACCTCGTCCGATGACACCTCGCGCACCACGTCGTCCGAGATAAAGAACCACTGGTTCGTCGGCATGGTGCGGCGGAAGGCCGTGAAGTGACCGCCGCGCTCGTTGCCGTGGTGCAGGATGACAGCCGACAGGTCGTACATGAGGTGGTGCGCCTCCTTCTCCTCCTTCAGCGACGGCGACGACTGCTGGCGCCTTTGCTGAGCCGACGCGAAAGGGAGCGAAGGTGATAGCAGCGGTGACGACCCCGACGATGACGACGACGAGGTTGACTGCCGCCCGAGCGCCATGCGTTGCCGTAGCCCGCTAGGGCGTGTCAACCCATTCACGCGCTTCTTCGCGTCAGCACCCACCTCGTACTCGCAGTACGGGCTCATGTCGAGCTCCAGCGGGAACTCGACGAACGTCTCGAGCTTGCGCGCGCTGCCGCTCCAGGCGTTGTAGACCTTGCGGTTGAAGTGGAAGCAGAAAATGTCCGGGCTGCGCGAGAATTGCATGCGCTTGTGGCAGTCCTGCCGACAGCGCGGGACGTCAAACTCGAGGCTGTCGATGGCAGGGGGCTCCTCGGCTGCGAGCAACTTCTCCAGCGTGTGGATCTTGTCCTTGCGCTCGTGCTGCGCAAGCTCCAGACAGACGTCCATCGAGTCCTTGGACGACATCTGCTTCAGCTGTTTGGCCGCGCGCTCATAGGCGTCCTTCGTGCTCCTCAGCTCGTCTTCAATGCTGCAGTGGCCACACTCGACGCCCTGGATCACCTCGCGCTCCGTGTACATCTTGAGGCAGTCAGCGAGTCGCTGCGGCTTCCCCATCGCCCCCGCCGCGCCGAAAGACAGCGACACGTCCAGGAATGGCTGGTTCGTGATCGGCCGGTACTCGCCGCACTTGGTGCACTGCAGCAGGTTGACCTGGAGACCATAGAGGGGGTTCCAGTTGCGCTCATCCAGCGCCTGCATGCGCCGCAGGTCGCTGATCGACTGCGAGCCCTCGTCATCGAAGCTCTGATTCACGAGGAAGCACAGCCCGCGGTCCTGCACGGCGCACCGCCGCTGCTCATCCGTGACAATGTTCACCAGGAACTGCAGCAGCTCTTGCGAGTCCTGTCACGTGGTGGTCATCATGGCCGATACACGTAAGCCTCCGGCCGCTACACAGGAGGGCAAGTTGAAGCAAAGGCGACGCTTGTGCGCGACTTCTTACCTGCTGCTTGTTACCGCGGAAGGACGACAGCTTGTGCACGAGCTCCGCATTGAGCGTGCGCGGAACGACCGGCGCACGGGGCTCTGCCTTTGCTCGAGGCGCCAGCGCTGTAAGTGGGTCGTGAACAACCGTGTGAGCTTCCCGTGACTCTCTCTCATGCACCACGCCAAGTAGACAAGGACGGACCTTCAAGGCAGTCACGCAGCGCGCGCGTGAAGGGGATGTCGTGGCTCGTGGCGCGCGCGCTGCGCTCGATCTCCTGCAGGTACTCCTGGAAGCTCGAGACCGAGGCCAGCGCCTGCAGGATTGCGTTGAAGAAGCACGTGTTGCCCAGGTTCTGGATGCCGGGCACCGACACGCGCGTCGTCGCGTCCAGCAGCTTCATCATCATGCCGCACCCGCCCTCGCTCGCTGCGCTGTAAGCTACCACCGCTCTCTCCTCTCTCTTCTCCTCTCTGTCCTATCCCGCTCTCCGGCGTCTCGCTCGCTCCGCTTCACGCCGCTCTCCTCTCACGCCCGACGCCGCACGCACACGCGACGGCCGCCCAGACTACCGACGACTCCTGGCACCCCACGGATCGCTCGCCCGATCGACCGATCGCCCACTCACTCGTCCGCGCACGCCGAGGGAGTCGAGTCGCTGCCGCTGCCGTCCGACTCGAGGGCGGTCGCTTGCCTTGCTTCCTTTCGGCCTTTCCAGGGCCAAAGCGGCTGGCACGTCGCCGGTAAAATTCCCCGGCCTTATAGTTTCTGCGCGGAGGGTGTGGCTGTCGCTTGATCGCCTTGTTTCGGCCAATCAATGCACGATATTGGGAAATTTTCAACGAATCAGGAACGATATATCTCCTGATTTGGTGGCTCGACCGCGGGTTAGGGATGCAAGTAAACTAAAATGGTGGATAAGTGTAGTTTACGGCGCGCATACACTCTGCTGTCGCTGTCAAGCCGTGCTCCACGGTACGTTGGAAGCAGAAATTGAAATTGCGGTGGTCAAGCGAATGATGCGTCGCCATCATCATCACAATAACCTCTGACAGGTTGGCTCCCATTTCACTTGGTTTCACTATGCTGACCCAGCTCGGCGCTCCTCAACACGAAAAGAGCTTCAACATGCGCAAGGTGCACCAGGAGGAGACGCAACTGACTGACTCACGCGTATTGCAGAGGCGTCTCCGCTCCAAGCGGCGGTCGCAGCTGCTGGAGAGAAGCCTCGAGCGCCGCCAGTTGGGCACGCAGCTCCGGCGCGACCGCGCCGACGGCGTCCCGGCAGCTACAACAAGCGAGCGCATCACAGGCCAGGTGGGTCCACTGCAAGCTGCCATCTGCATCGCTTACGTGGGATGGCGCGAGGTGGTGCTCTTACTGCGCGAGGACGTCGGCCGCCTGCTCCTTGCTGTGGCGGCTGCGGGCGAGGCCGACGAGCGCCTGCAGGTTCAACCAGCGTGAGTGCATCTGTCACCATCGTGGCGGAGCGGAAGGCAGATGCGCGATGGCTCCGTGCCTCCGTGTTCTGGAAGAACTGGAGCAGTGAGTCGAGGAGGTCGGAGGAAATGCGCGAGGCTTCTCCGAGGCCCACGAGCCGCGGCTGGGTCTGCTCCGCCCAGCTCGCCGCGTCGTCGCGCAGCATGGCGTTCACTCTGCGGAATGAGAAGAAGTGAGGCCGATGGGTCAACCCTTTGGCGACAAGGACGCCATTTGCAACCCAATGGAGGCGTCGGTCGGTACCTCTCCATGAGCGCCAGCGACTCGTTCAGGTGTCCAACGAGCTCCTGGCTGAGTGTCTGCAGGGTTGACCAAGCCACACTCGACAGTGTTAGTGGCGGATTGTGTCCCCTTCTTGAAGCAACTTGATGCACCGATGACTCGGGGAGACTTGTCGCGGAGGCTGCGTCTCCACGTAGCGCACTCATCCGGTCTCTGGCGGACGTGATGCGGTTCCGCAGCGCCTCGCCTTGCTGTTCTCGTGACGCACAATGCCGTCGGCACCAGATACGTCCTCAATGCAAGATGCGGCGCTGCTCTCACCCGTTCGAGCGACTGGATATCCTCCGCAAGCTGCAGCGAGTGCTGCTCCACGTCGACGCTGCCTGCAGCCTGCATCTGGATGCTCATGGGGAAGATCTGGCACTGGCTGTCGAAGATGCTCGCTTGGTTGGCCGCAATGTCGCCCAGTAGCTCCATCGATTCGGCCAAACACGCTGCTTCACCCCGCTCCTGCCAGCACCACGCTCTAGTCGGTCATCCTTGCTCCACCCTCACCCAGTATGAATCAGCACCTCCAGCAGTATCCGTCCGTGGACGCCGTCCACCGCCGACTGCAGCAGCTCCAGCGCTCGCCCTGCCTCAACCTCTGGCGCCATCAGCTCGCCTCCACTCACGACTCCCTATCCACAGACGAGAGACCGTCAACGCGTGCCAGCGAATGCAGCAGCAGCGGAGAAGACCTCATACCAGGGAGCGCAGCCATTGCTCCAGCTGGCCGTCCGACGGCTCTGCGCGTGCCCACGCCTCGTCCTCCACAAGCCGCACCCGAGGGTCCACGTAAACCGCATGTAACCACAGAAGCAGCGGCCGCCGCAGCGCCAGCGCTCGCAGCGCGTCGCCGCTCGGCGGCCGCAGGAACGCCGGGCACCGGAGCCCCGCGAGCTGGTCGCCAAGCAGCTCCATGTTCGCGCGCAAGCGTCAGTGAATCGAGATTTCTCAAGAGAGTGACCATAACGACATGCATTTGCTTGTGGAGTGATGGTAGTCAAGTCATGTTGAAGCAAGCGGATCAAGAGGCTGCTGGATCAGAGGCTTGATGTGATTGCCATGGACATGGCGTTCAAACCGCTCTGCTTGTGTGGCTGCCACCTCCTGTGACTGGTGGTCTCGGCGCTCTATTTGCGGCCGTGCTGTTCGTGTCACCGCGTCAGGTAACGGGCGACCCACTACCCCGTGAATGCACTCCAAGGCTCACACTCACGCCATCCTCACGCCTTCAATGCGGCCTCCAAGCATCTCGACGCCAACTCCTGTCGTCAAGACCGTTCCGCAGTTCTTTTTCCCTGTACGTGGCGACCACTTCTGACATACACTGAGTGCGAAGCCGACTTCCAATTGCTGACGCGTCCCCACGGTCTGCAGAAGAAGACGCGCGACTCGGGAGGAAGCCTCGCCGATCGCATTTGCCATCGCCTGGCGCTGGACGACATCGAACGAGTGTCCTTAACCTCCGAGGAGCTAGCGCAGTTGGCGATGCACCTGGAGACTATGGCAGGTGAGGACACGCCCGGGCACGCATTCCCCTCTCCAAGATGAGCGAGCACTGAGGCAATTGTTGGCTCCGCAAACCAGCCACAACCTCAGTATCGGGCTTCCAGGAGCGGCTCCTCGCTACGTATGCGCCACCAACGACAGGGTTGACGCTGGCTGACCGCTTCATCCGCGAGCGGAAGACGCTGTCGCTCTCCTACGACGCCTTTCGGTCGGTCGTGAACGGGGAATGGAAGTGCTCGCCGTCTCTTGCACGCAAGCTGCAGCGGTTGCTGCCCGTGCAGTGCTTCCTCTCGGTCTGTGGTCACCTCTTGCAATTGCATCGTTCATTATGCTCGCTACTCTGACGCACTACTGTCGAAGCAGCTCATGCACCCAGACGACCGCACGGTGAACGCGCTCGACCTCCTCGCCTACCTGAGCGAGGTCCAGCTCTCGCTCCGCGTCGCTCGCCACATCGGGTGCGTTGGTTGCGTCGAAAGCTCCAAAACCGCAGACAGACTGACGAACTTCGCGCCATCGACAGCGAACTCACTGCTGCGAGTGCGTCGACTAGCGTGAGCGAGCGCGAGTACTCGGAGTTTATCGCCCGCATCATCCAGCGCGCCGTCGCCAGCAAGACCGTGGACGTGCCGAACGACCTCGCCGAGTACTACCAGCTCATCTGCACGCGCGCGCTCGTGTTGCCGCATCTCGTCGGTCGCAGCAAGAGCAGCGAGCTCGCATCGGTCGATCAGCTGGCCGACTGCCCTGTCCTCCGCGCGTTCGTCCGCTTTGTGGACGTCGACATGCGATCGCTCTTTGACGTCAGCTTCGACGGTGATGGAGGCGGCGTGTACGGCTGTCCAGGCTTCTTCGACTCGGCGGTGGTGCTCAACCTCCACAAACAGTACTTGCAGCTCGACACGGACCGCAACGGGCTGCTGAGTGCGTCCGAGCTCCGCGACTTCGGCAAGAAGCGCGCATTCCTGCTGCCGACAGGACCCAAGGCTGGGAGCGGAGCGGCCGAGCCGACCCACGACCTCACACACGCGTTCGTCGCGCAGGTGTTCTGCCACGTGCCGTCCTTCGACGGCGAGCTCGACTACCGCGCGTACATGGACTTTGCGCTCGTCATGATGGACAAGTCGTCGGTGTCGGCGCTGCGGTTCTTCTGGGACGTGCTCGACGTCCAGCAGCAAGGCTTCTTGGACGCGTTCACGCTCGACTTGTTCCTGCGCAGCCTCGTCGACAGGATACGCGCTCGCCGAGCAGCCAGCGGCGACGGGGACAAGGACGAGGACGACAGCAAGAGCAGTGTGCCGACCGTCGAGCAACTCCGGGTAGGCCATCATGTGAGCAAGACTGCCGAGTGCATCGACCGACTGACGAGGTGTGCGACCGCAGACACAACTGCTGGACGCCATCGGACCATGCAACCCCGCGCGCGTCACGTGGACAGACCTGTGCCGCTGTCGAGTCGGCCACACCGTCGTCAGGTATGGAGATCTCGCGGATCGCTGGAGCGGACGGAAGCTCATGCGTGCTCTGCTTGCCTTGCCAGGATACTCACCGACTACGTGGCGTACCGCGCGTACGAGACCAGCGGCGGCCGTCTGCCCTCGTGTTGATTGATCTCGGGAACCGGAGAGGCACAACAGAGCGGCGACGAACTCGTGACGAGGGGTAATATCAACAGACAGACTGGGGCGATCCGATCCGCTTCTCGTGGTCTCATGATTCTCGCCATTGCATCCATTACGCGCGTGTCTGTCGGCCGCTAGCTAGCCGAGTGAGGAGGCAGTCTACATGAGCAGGTTCTCGCCCTGATAGTGGAACAGCGCCACGCTCGAGATGAAGATGGCCACGCTCGTCAGCACCTGCTGGCGCTGAGGCGTGAACACGGCCGTGGCCGCCTCGCGCAGCTTCTGGAACTGCGACTTCTGCACCGCCGGCTGGCTGGCGAAGCGGCTCGAGAGCAGCGCCGACTTGGGCTTGGACACGCCCGAGGCGCTCAGCGACCGCTGGCTAGCGTTCAGCCGCTCGAACTTGGTACGCAGGCTCGCGGCCTCGCGCTCGAGCTCCTGCAGCACCGCGTCCGCCTCCTGCTTCTTCTTGGACAGCGCCATCGCCGCCACACTCAGCTTCTCGATCTCCGACAGGACGAACGTCGCCTTGACGCGGAGCCGGCTGACGGGTTCCTTCTCGGCAACCTCCTCGGCCGACTCGACAACCGCCTCCTTCTCGGTCTCCTCAGCCTGCTCCTCCTCGGCAGCGATCTCCGCAGTCACCTCCTTCTGCTCCTCGTCCGCCTTCTCGGCCTCCTCGGTGGCCTCCTCCTTGTCCTCGGCGGCCTCCTCCTGGGCGGCCTCGGTCGTCTCCTCGGTCGTCTCCTCGGCCGTCTCCTCGGCCGCTTCAGCAACCACCTCGGCGACAGCCTCGGCCGTCTCAGCGACGATCTCCTCCACCTTGACGGTGGCCTCCTCCTCCTCTTCCTCCTCCTCGTCCACGAGCGCGAACCACTGGTCGAGCACGGCACCCTCGCCGAAAAGGCGCGAGACAGGGAACTCGATCTCCTTGATGGGCTCAGCGTCCTCCTCCTCGGCGGACGCGACCGTGAGGATCACGACGGCCTCGCGCGACTGCACGGGGTCGAACACGAAGGTCGCCGGGAACGTAAGCGGCTTGGGCGTCGCCTCCTCCTTCTGCTCGCCGCTCTCGCTCTTCTCGGCCTTCTCGGCCTCCTCCTCCTCCTCGGCGTTCACAGCCTCTTCGTCCTCCTGCTCCTGCTCCTCCTGCTCCTGCTCCTCGGCCGCCTCGCCGGCGTCCCACGCGATCGTGCGCACGACCGGCAGCTTGGCCTTCTTGATCTTCTTCTTGATGATCGTGCGCGTGATCTTGGTCGTCGTCTTGAGCTTGCGCGGCGTCGACCCGTCCTCGTGCACGGGCGACGACCCGGGCTCGACCACGTGTCCGTGCTCGTCCGTGGTGACCACGTCGCGCTTCTCCACGACCTCCTCCACCTCCTCGAACTCGTCCTCGTCCGCCTCGAACTCGGGGTCGATCGCGACCGTGATGGCCGCGGCCGGAGCCGGCAAAGGCCCCTCGACGCCCGCCAGCGTCACCTCCAGGCGGCCCACGCTCTTGGCGCCGGCGCCGCCGCGCTCGCGCAGCATGTCCATGGCCGCGAACGCGGCCTGCAGCTGTTCATCCAGCGCCTTGACCTCGTCCACCTTGGCCGTCACCTTGCGCCGGCACTCGAGGTACTGCTGCGACGCCTTCTGCACCAGCGCCGCCACCGCGGCCGACGAGGACGACGCAGACGCCATGGCCATGAATGCCGAGAGTCGCGACTGCGGTCGACGGGGAGTCTCTTCTGGGGGGCTTCCTGTCGACGGGACAGGAGCTTGGTGGTGACCGGCAAATTGATGGCGTTGGGTGTGCGGTCGAGCGCTTTACCCCAAAACCTCGTGTAAGTACGACTGGTTCATGTGACCGTCGAAAATGGAAAGTTTCGAAAATTGCGTGTGGTGTCCAATACGAATGTTTTTGACCCCTACAATTTAAATTTATATATATATTTAGCTCTCTTCGTTCAGCTCCGAGGAGTTCGACTCGAAGGAACTGAGCGAGTCAAAACAAAGGATAAGAGGGAAAAATACACGTTGGTTGCATCAAACCCGCAACTACTTCGATTTCAAAAGCGATAGGATTCGAGCATACATTCCCACCCTGTTCAAACAGATAGGATATGGGGTGGTTCGGTCAGTGTTCGGGTTCGCCACCATCATTCTGTCTGTCGGGTGGCTGAAATCTGTCGAAATGGTCGACGCCGTCGAAGTTATCTCGATTTTTCGACGAATTTCTGGTCGGAAACAAAATCGTTCGTGACAAAATATACCTGTCAGACGATCTCAAACCGAAATGGATAAAGAATCCAGTATATTGAATTGATTTGAATTCGTTTTGATTTTATTTAGCCCAATCGGGTATTTTGTTTGTAACTGTAATAAATACAATACAATATTTGCAAAACCTTAGAAGTCGAATGATATCACTAAATTGGTTGATTCCTAGGGTTTCATGTCGTGCACTCCCAACTTTCGGGGATGCAACAAAGTGGAAGGGCCAATCGGATCTCGAGTTCGGTGATGAAAAGGGGATCCCTTGTGACAGAAAAAAGCCTGCTCGCGAGCAACAACTGCGCGACAGCGTTCAATGAACTGGACCAGTTGGCTGTGACCCCAAGTTGCTTTTGTGACAGTCACTCAACTTGCCAGCCGTGCGAACACCGCCATCACCATCGCCAGCGTGGTCACGACCACGCACGCTGGATTTCGAGAAGTGCACTTTGACGGCACTCGCCCATGAGCGCCTGCCTTGCCTTGCCGGCTGCGTGAATCCAGCGACGACGACGTGTTTCTTGTTCTTGTTTCTAATATCTTGGTGCTCTATTGTTCCTGGGCGGAAAGGGAGCCTGACGTCTGCGCCGCGCTCCGACACCATTGTGGTCAGCAGAATAAGACGCAAGGGTGTCTGCTTCAATCCGGTCGACTTCAAGAATGAGAGGCTCCGCGGATCTGCTCCAAGTGCTCGCCCACCACAGGTGGATCACGATCTCACCTGGCAAGTGCCCGGCCTAATAATCGGCTCGGATGAAATCATCCCAGGCTGGACTCGGAGTCCCCATCGCGGCGGCACGCTCGCAAGTGGCAGGTGCGCGTGAATAAAACTGGTGCGCAAAGAAACTCAGCAAGAGAACGAAGTGCGTCAGGCAGGAAGTTGCCTCGAGTGCCATCGAGATGCTGCCCTCGCTTTGTATTATAATAATGGGTGGGGGTATAATAAAGACGGACGCCAACGCGCTCTCCGAACCAATCCAGCCCGCTCAAAACATGGCCCTCGACATCATGAACGAGTCGGCGGTCGACGTCGGCGATGAGTGCAGCCAGCCGTCGAGTCGCTGCAGCGCCTCGTCGTCCTCCTGGATGCTCGGCGCGTAGCCGCCCTCGAGGAGCCGCCCCGCGCGCGGGTTGTACGAGCCAAAGTTGTTGTCCACGCTCATGCGGTCCGAGCAGAACGACGACCCGAGCGCCGACGTCGACGTCGTCGACGGGCGGACCACGAGCGCGTCACTCGACGCCAGGCTGTGCGACGACGATGTCCTGCTGCTAGTGCTTCTTCCAGTCGCCATGAGCGCCGACGGCGTCGTCTTCGTCGCCGGCATCGCTGCCGCCGCCGTCTCCTGGCCACTTCCACCGCGGCCGTAGAACTTGAACGAGCTGCCTTGCTGCTGCTTCCCGCGGCGAGGCACCAGCGTGTTTTCTGCTCGAAATGTCACGGAGCGCTGCTGCTGCGACCGATGCTTCATACCGCCGGTGGCGCGCTCGCTGCGGCCGCGGTGCGACCGTTGCGAAGCTGTCACGTGCTCGATGTTGTCTGCGGTGAGCATGTACTCATTGGACGAAAGCTCCTCGAAGCGGGAGAACCCGTCCTCGAGCGGCGCACTGGCCGTCTTGCGAACCATCCGACCCGAGTGCTTGCGCACCAGCGCGTTCGATTCCGGCTCGGGCTCGGGCTCGGGATGCCGGCGACTCCGACGGTGATGCCGACGGTGCTGCTGGTTCATGCTGCTCGACACGGGAAGCTGGCGGTGGTAGCTCGCGCCGCTGGCCGCCGAGCTGGCGATGCTCGGCTGCGACGCCGGGTAGATGTAGTCGACGGACGCGCAGTCGCTGACCGACTCGCGGTTCATCATGACCGTGTTGTTGGTGAAGTTGGCCGTGTTGCCGCCGCTGACGGGGAAGCTGGTGCTGCCCGTGCCGGTGTAGTTCGTGCTGCCGCTGTTGGTGTAAAAGGTCGTCGCGCTGGCCGAGAACGTGCTGTTGGTGAGCGTCGAGCTGTTGGTGCCCGTCGTCATCATGGTGTCGCTCACGTGGCTGAAGTTGCGCGCGCCATACTTGTTCTTGCGCTCCTCGAGGAAGAAAATGTGCTCGAGCGCCACCGACGGGCGTTTGCAGATGCACTTGGACCCGCGCTCACCGCACGTCTTGCACCGGCGCAGCCACGCGAACGTGAAGAGGCTGAGCCAGTCGAACAGGCCCATCCTATTGCCGCAGCACGGCAGGCGTCCGCTCCTTTGACGCGTTTCTTGCAGTGGCCGTCCGTGCCAGTGGCCCCGCGACCTGCTGTCCGGCTGAGGTGACGCTGTCCGCTTGTGCGTCTGGTGGTGGAGATGGCGGGCGTATTGGGTGCGCGTCGAGTCCTGTGACAACCCCGTCAGTTCCTGCCGTGTGAGATGGCGCGACGAGCTGGCACGTGCTGGCCTGGCCGGTCGACCGTGTGTGCTGCGGCAGCTCCCACCCCCGATTGTGGTGGTGGCGGCGCGCCGTCCGGTCAGGCCGCAGCCGGCGAGATAAACACGCACCTCGGTGTCGTCGCCTTCGCGGTGTCTTCGGCCTCTGCAAGCTCGCGCTCACCCGACACGCGTCGTGCCACGACCGTCGAGTCTGCCGCTGGTGCTTTGCCCTTCCTCCTTCCTCCCGCCTCGCCTCGCTTCGCACCTGCCTGTCCTGCCTGTCCTGCTGGCCTGTCCTGCCCGCGTGTTCGCCGTCGGGAAGCGGCCAGGGAGCCGAAGAGCGAGTGAGTGACCGACCAGCCGACCGGCGACCGACGGAGCAAACAGACGCCCGGCTCGGTCTCCGCAGTCAGAGAGCGAGCGGGAAGGAGGAGCATTTTGTGGCCCATCGCCTGTCCGCCCGTCCGTCCGCCATTTGCGGCACAGGCACCGAGTTCGCCTGTGGCCGGCCCATGTCCGCGGCGAGTACACGCACGCCATGTTGGCAACGGACAAGCGTACTGTTTTGAATTGATACGGTGTCCCACTGTGAGGAAGCGAGGGGAAGGGCTGCGTGCGTGGATCATTCGGACTTGTACGTAGCAATACAGACGGCAAGTCAATGCCTACGTACCACTAAATAACAACTATAAGAACAGATATATTGTCGTCACTTGAGCTCCAATTCAGACCCAAACACAACTGGCAGAGTCTGCACCCCCAAAGGTGCGGCTTGCAGCCCTTCTGATGGTCGTCCGCCATGCAGGCCCTGCTCAGAGCTCCTGCAGCAAGTTGCTCGTCGAAGCGATGCCAAGTATCCTCCAAAGACGAGTTCGCCAACCGCACGCAGCGACCGTTATGCGGAAGGAGCAGTTTGCTCATCGAACGGTCCGCTCCTGCCGCAACATGTGTCATTTCGAAGCGATTTGCTGGGAGATCGATCTTCCCATCGAAACGATCACACCTCCGACTGCCGATACGATTCCTAGCGAAACTCGGCGCAAACGAATCTAATTTCCAGTTTCCTTCGCGCACTCGATGGGGAAGAAGATCCGCCGGCGCTCCAGGACACATCTTGCAGTCCCGCATCGCTTTCCCGCCTATGGCGAGACTCGGTGGCCGAGAGCAGAGCCCAACGAAGTCACTTCTTTCAATCGTATGCTCTGTGAGCAACCGCCGCAAATCCCCCCGGAGAACGCGAACGACTTCGAATTCGATCGCTATCGCCACCAAGGATGCAATAGCTCTTCGTCAGGAAGTTTCTGCCTCATTCGTTGAGCAGGTGGTGGCCACTGGTGGGTGCTCCGCCTCGAGAAAGAGCCTCCAAGTGAAGTGTTCACAGTCTGGTCGGCCAACAACTTCGTTGTCGTCATTGCTTTGCCACCTCTCGAATGCATAGTCAACGTGGCATCCGAACCTTGAACTGTACATCCGTCAAAGGACAAAGGTTGCGTCTCAAACGGAGTGTCGTAAAAGCTACCGACGGCTTCAATTTTCGAGCAATCAGCAGCGCGAACACTCTGAACTCTGATCGTGCTTCACGTTCACATGGACGCGGCGACACACCGTTCGATGGACGCATCAAGTTGCCATGGCATGACATCCGCCAAGCGTGTCGCACTCGTCGGTCGCCAGAGCTGGCGCCATCACCACGAGCCTTGGCACGACAGATTGACACAGATACAGACACCGGCAGAGTCTCCTTTCGTGAGCGTGCTTTCCCTTCCAAGCGCTGCCATTGAGGCGCTCGCTTGTTTGTTCAGTCCGCCCCCCGGGGTCACACCACCACACATTTTGCATTTGGCTGTTCCGAACCGTCACGGAGACCACCCGAATAGCCACTTCAAGTCTGAAGTCTAATGACAAAGGTTGGCAGCCAGTTTGGTGCTTGGGGTGAGGTGAGGTGGTCTCTGCAATACGCCCACCAGTGCCCGAGTGCTTCCCGCACACACACGCATGGCGCTGCCAGTGGCAAGAGGGAGGGAACGCAGAGGGAAGGCCGAGGGAAACCGATGGAGGTGGCGACCGCCCGTGCCAGTCCCACCCGCTATGCTGCACAGTGGCCGTAGTTGAGTCATATGCACACGCTGCTGAACAGCGAGCCTCGATGGCGCACGGGAGGCGAGCGCACTCGTACAGTGGCACAGTCATCACCGCATGCGTCTTCAACTCAAGCGCACACGCAATGAGGTGACAGTAGAGGCGTTGTTTTCGTGAGGGCCGACGCTGATAGAGTGTAGCAGTGTCCTACGTGGTCAAAATGGACTGGGTACACGTCACTTGATGTCGGCTGGTGAGATGGTCTCTGCAGCAGCGGAACTGGAAGCCGTTGACGCTGGTCCTGTCACGATATTTGTGTCACCATCGCTGCGATCACCTCGATGAATCCTTTCAAGGCAGCCTTCAACAGCTTCACCATGTCATCGATTGACAACGCCAACTATAGCAGTTCGAGCGAGTGCTTTGTGGATCTAGTTGCTGGCGGGGGGCGGTGCGAGCTCCTGGTCGCTCCAGAAGCCCCAGCATTTGCCCATGCACTCGGCGAGGCCGCACGTGCGGCAGTGGATCGGGTGTGGGTCCAGCTCGAGCAGCGCGCGCGCGGCCGCTGGGTCGGCGTCCACAGCCTCGAGCCGCGCGGCGATCTTGGCGAGCTGGTTGCGGATCGTGCGGCGCTTGTTCTTCTGGCCCTTCTCGAGCATGAACTTGGCGAGGATGCCCTCAAGCTCACGCTGCTGGGCGAGCAGCTCGTCGCGCGACACGTACTGCAGGAACGTCACGTAGCAGCGCTTGAGGTACTGGTGGTCCGTGCAGTGCACCTCGCCGTGGCGCGCGTAGTAACACGAGTCGCACACGAGAACGAGGTCGCGGCACACGGTGCACACCTTGCGGCCGCTGAACTCGTCGTACGGCGACTGGCACTCGATGCACTGGCCCACCACGTCGGCGTTCTGCGACGCCATCAGCACACTGCGGGGATCCAACACGAGCACCACGGTAAGCTATCGTCTCGCGGGTTTGCACAGCCTACCAGAGATCGAGCGACAACGCACCGCTTGTCAAAGACAAAGTTCTTGCCCTTGAAGAAGCCGCCGTCCTGGTACGCCTCCAGGTACTTGTGGATGCCGCCCTTGAGGTGGTGCACGTCCTCCACGCCCTGGCTGCGCAAATAGTTGGACGCCTTCTCGCAGCGGATGCCGCCCGTGCAGTACATGAGCACCTTCTTGCCCTTCATCTCGTCCACGCGGCGCTGCAGGAACGTGTAGTACTCGGAGAAGTTCTTGACCTCCGGGTCCACAGCGTCCTCGAAGTGGCCGACGAGGAACTCCTTGTGCGCACGCACGTCCAGCACGACGGTCGATTCCTTGTTGGCGACGGCCTCGCGCATGGCTTCGTGGAACTGCTGCGGCGTCAGGTACCCGCGCGCGGCGTCCGACGCCGTCATGTCGGGCCGGTCGACCACGCCTCCCGTCGACACGATCTCCTTGACGTGCTTGATGATGAGCCCGACGAACGGCGGGGACGCCACCGGGTGGAAGCTGTGCTTGAAGTCCTCGGGCTTCATGCACAGCACCTCGTGCGCGCACAGCACGGCGATGTACTCGTCCACCGCCGCGCGTGAGGCGCTCGAGAGCGTCGCGTTGATGCCCTCCTCGCTGATCAGCACGCGGCCGACGAGCCCTAGCCGGCGGCACAGCGCCTCCTGCTCGTCCTTGAGCGCCGCCGGGGCCGCCACCTCGGCATACTTGTAGAACAGGATCACGCAGTGGCCCTGGGCGTCCGCGCCAGTCATTTTCCCCGCCGCCACTGAGTCAGTCTGCTGCTTGACAAGTTCGGAGCTGGTGGCGACTGTTTGGGTTGACCCGCATCGAAAGCTATGGCCCGGTGGAACATGTGAGTTAGAGGGGAGGGTCTATTGCTCACGCAGCCATCTGAACTACTTATTATGGTTTATAATCATTTCAGTTGACAACTCCCTTTATCAAACAATATGAGGTGTATATTGATAGTCATTTTGGTGCAATAAACCTCTATCAACGCTTCGTGTTGGCTCGTGGAATAACCGAAAGCAGCGAGCATCATGGAGGTGGAGGACGGCGGCGGCGGCAACAGCGGCGGCGAGGCGCAGAAGCCGTTGCGAGGGGCGAAAGGCGGCGGCGATGACAGCGCGAGGAAGGCCAAGCGGCTGCTGCCCATGGAGCTGCGCGTTCGTTTGCGTCCGCTTCGCCTGCTGCAGCGTTTCCCTGGCTGATCCTTCATGTGCTCGTCCTTGACCGCCGCCGCTCTCAGAGACGCCGCCGCGCTGCCAAGCTGCAAGCGACAGTCGACAGACAGAAGACGCCCGAGAAAGAAGAACCTGTCAAGACGCCAGAGCAGCCGGCGGAGGAGGTGCCTGCGACGGACCCGGGGAGCAGAGCGCAGGAGCAACTGATGGTGGAAGTCCCGGTTGCGCGCAAGCGTCCGGCGGTGTCGGCGACGGCGCGGCTCAGCTCTATGTACTCGGGACAGGCGCTCAGCCGCAAGAGGGTCAAGCTCGGCCACGGCGCCCACACTAGTGTGCCGTCGTCCTTCCAGGTGCGACGCATTGGTCATCGTTGTGGGATTTGTACAGCATTGGGACTCAGACTCACGGAGCGTGGTCTGTGCCTGCAGGTTGACGCGCTGCCGATTGACCTTGTGCCCAAAAGCCGAGTGATCCTGCAAACAGCATTTAAGGTCCCATTTATTCGGCCAGAGTGCGTTGGTGCTCGATGATAATGCTGCTCCAATGAGGAATGTGATGGCGCTAACGGACGTCATGGTGTGTAGTTCACGAACGAAGAAGGTGGCCTTGGAGAGCTTCTTGAGTGGAAAGCGACTACCACGAGCGGTGAGTAGCAAGTTGGAATGATTGCAGACATGTGTTCATAGTGAGCGACTGACACGATCGGGCCATGCTCCATCAACATTCGAATCTCGATGGTGCTCAGGCTGGCGTGCGTTGGCACCAAGCGCTGCATTACTTCGCCCACCCCGCGACACCGCTACCTGCGTCAATCACCTTGAATCGGATCACAGCCACGACGAAGAGCGACGCCGTCGCGGCATCAGCCAAAGGCGATCTGATGAAGGAGGAGCAGGCGTTCTATCTGGCGAGGCTTCACACCTGGCAGCAAGCGTTCCGGGATCTGTACATGGGGTTCCGCAAGCGCCACGATCGCTCATCGTTCTACTTGCGCTCGACCGAGTTTGTCGTGTGCTTTTACCAGACATGCGGGCGTCCTGCATCGGCGAGCGCCAGTATCATCGATCTTCTTCGCCAGCACATCAACGAGTCCGAAGCCGATAGCAAGAGTGACACTGGTGCAAGTACTAGTGCCGAGGTCAAGTCAGCGAATGACCACACGGTTTGCGCAGTGATGTCGCAGTCAAATTCGCGGATCCGTAAGGCGCTGCTTCGCCTCCATGTCGAGTACTCGCTGCCTTACAGCAACGCCAACAACACCAAGCGCGAGGCTGGCGAGTTTCATCTGCTGGAAGAAGAGCTTGTCGCACTGAAGGGCGGTCAGCAGTCAGCAGCGAGGACGACCGGGATGTCGTCAGCCGCTCCAGCCGTGCACGGACCAGACTCGCTGTTACTGTTCCAAGGTCATGACGCTGTTCACGGTCTGTTCGAGTTTCTCATCAACCGAAAGCGTACGTCATGAATGACAGACTGGCTGGTGAGAAGGCACGTGGCTCAAAACTGCTTGTCTTGACAGCAATGTCAAATCAGGACGTCCCTGAGTTGTTCGCGTTGCACCCATTCGAGCACGGGACCATCCAAACGTTGCGGGTGGCATCGTTTGGACGCAGCGTGAGTAGTGCCTCGGCTCCCAGCGCTGTACCAGATCCAACCGAAGGTGCTGGCGGGCCTGCCGACCCTGCTGGAGGCATGTTCAGGTGAGCCTTTGGCTGTTCGATTTTATTGATGTGCTGGGATTGTGTGCTAACTGGGCTCTGTTCATCATTTCGACGCCAGAGTCGAGATCAAAGGGTTTTGCTTTCCTGAAAGCGTCGCTGAGATGCTGGAATCCTTGGAAGGCGAGATGCCGCTCACCCCAGAGCACAATGGGGTGTCGGCAGCGGAACCAGGCGATACAGAATCAACCAGATCGGGTGCCACGGCGGAAGGAACTGCCCTTCGCGCCTACATGGAACCGGCGCGCGGGTCGGAGCGCCTGAACGCAGCAGTTCTGGCCCGCGACAATGCGTCTGCTGCGTCCCTGGCGTCACCCTTGCTCACGATGGCCGGCAGGGAGCGACACTCGCAGACACTCGAGCTCACGAAGCGGCGGATCGAGTTTGCGGTCGTCCGCCGAGTCGGAGGCTCGCGCGTGATGGCCATTGAAACGACGGCGCGAGCTGTAAAGTAAACCAGATTCTCCAATCCTTCGTTTGGATCCTGACCGTCACGGCGCTCGTCGACTTTCTTGTCTTGAACCACTGCCAGTGTTTGATCTCAAGCGTGCTTTCCAAGCTTCCAAGTCAACGCGCATGGTAGCCTCCATGGATTCCAACTGCTTATATGTGATGGTGACCGGAGAAACGAATACCTGTGGATGCTCCTCGAGTCGACGTGACGATCAATGACAATTTGGGAGAGTGAGTCATGCTGCATGACAGAATCAACGAAAGAGCACAACAAGGCGTCCAGCGGCTTGAACGTCACGGCCAAAAATAAACTTCGACTCGACTTGACAAAAGACCTTCGCCTCGCGCCTTGGCTCAGTCACAATCCGCGTGGATGAGCCTTCAGGTCGAGACCAGGGTCAGTACTCAATCGAGTACTTGTGCCGTACCAAGAAGTTCTGCCAACGAACTGGCACTACCCGCAGCGCGCTCGTCCTCGTGCTCACATCGTTGCCGTGCCTCGCTGCGGTGCTCGCGATTGAGTGCATCCCGCTTGATGATCCAGCGCTGGTCGAGCATGCGCTTCTTTTCTTCGTCCGAGTGTTTTTGGTGATGCTGGATGTCGACTTCCTCGTGCTGCACCAGCTCCGACACGTGATCCCAACGTTGCCGACTTCCAACGTTCTCATTCTCGCGGCGTCTATTTTTTCTTCATTGGGTGCTGCCGTGGCGATGATCGGCATGGCAAAGACCATCGGTTTTCCGCTACCATTCGCGACGCTCTTGGGAGCACCGGTGACGTCGGGACTACTGGGAGCCTGCGTCGTTGCAATATGGGCACGCTTCTTCTGGAACAACACCGTCGAGCGGAAGGATCTGCTTCACTACATCATAATGGTGGCTGTACAGGTTGTCGTGACTTACATCTACTCGATCTTCGCCCTCGTGCTTGCCGAGGTTGATGGGCTGTGGCAAATACCGATCGCAATGACGGCGTCTGGCGGCGGTTATCTAGGACTCTCGAATCGAACGATCGAAATGCGAACGATCGAAATGACCTGGTGGCATGGTGACGGACCGAAATCCTTCCCACCCACGTTGCATGGAGATGAGACCCGCTTCACCCTCGAGCTCGAGCAAAGGCAGCAATCCTCCCGAGACCCATCAGTCTGGCAGCGAGCAGATCGAGGATGTTCCTCGCGGCGTTGACGTCTCGGTTCCAGAAGTTTGCCTTGCATCGACTGTTGGTACAGCGCAAGACGTTCCGGGTGCACTTGAGTACGACCTTCTTGCTCGCGAGCTTCGGGTTACGGAACTTCCGCATCTCCGCGATCTCCTTCGCCTCCTTCTTGGACGGCTGCTCCTTCGTTCGGATGCCTACCTCTGAGTTCACGGGCGGCCTCGGCCGCCGCGGCGCTCGCAGTAGGGAAGCAGCACCATCATGTCTTCGAAGCGCTCTCGCGTCGGCTCACAGTCATACCAAGACGTCATTGGATCACAATGAGGTACATCATGAGCTTCTGCGATGCGCTCGACGCCGTCCTGCACGTGCGTCGACTGGCTGGTCCCACAACTCTCCTTGGCGGACTCGAGAAGCTGGAGATCTTGGAATCATCGACGCCGATGTCGTCGAGTGGGGCGAGTCCAATGCCGTTCCCCCATGTGGTCCGGGGTCGTCTTCTTCCTGCGACCGAAGTCGCTGCGCCGCCATCTTGGCGAGTTCGTGAATGGCTATCCGTCGGTGGCGCTTCGGGCCTCGTTGGTGGCATGGGCAGCCCCAACGACAGCACGTCCAGGCCCACGTCCCGCGCACGTATGCTTGTCGATGGGGGATGAACGACCCCGAAGCACGTCGCTGGAACAAATCTGCTGCACAATGCTTTGGTTCGACTCTGGTACTGTGGG
>JAADYH010000269.1:0-26724 GCA_023338125.1 Phytopythium aichiense
CCGCCACTTCCGTCGTTGCTGCTATTCCACTTGCGCATCACTTGTCCAGATCAACTCGAGTCGTACCTCTGGTTCGACCAAACAAATTCGCCGAAAATAGCCCTCGTCTCCGCTGGGAACACTCTTGGTCGTCTGTGTGTCAGAGGTGCGTGTTTCACCGATAGTTCCATGAAGGCCACCGTTGACAACTGAGTGGATCCGGCCCTCTTACTCCTTAACGATCTCCATGCGTTCTCCATCCTCGACGAAGAAGCGGCCTCCAGACACACCAGCGGCCTCCAGAACGAAGTGAAGACCCAAGACGTCCAGTCCAAGCGCCACACGACGCTGGCGTGACTTGCTATCTTCGCGGCTATCGACGAGGCAGCGCGCGTGCATTCTCGACATGATCATCGGTGCGAGAACCAAGCGCGAAACAACCCCTGCTGCGCGAAGAACGAGGCTCTCCAGTATACTGCATGCCGTGACATGACCGACCGTCGTCGCTTCACCTAGCACCTCGGGCTACAGCGAGACCCCCGACACCTCGTGTCGGTCGACAAGTTCGGCGTTCGTCTAGCTTGTTGTTACTGAAGTAGTGCTCTATTCGTGATATCCATGCCATGTGTGCGTCTTGTCGAACGCCGCTCAAGCCTGCGTTCACAGGTGTCGACCGCTCACCGCCGCTGCTGCAGCATGCGCAGTGCCAGCTCCTCTTGCGTCGCCACATCAGCGCCGCTGTCACCATCGCTATCACCCTCGTCGTCGTCGTCGTCATCGTCGTCGTCTTCGCTGCCACTGGCCATCTCCTCGTCCTCGTCCTCGTCCGAGGCGCCGCCAAGCGTAGCGCCACCCTCGTCGGCCTCGTCCTCGTCCTCCTCGCGCTCGCCCTTGCGCTTCATGCGCGTCTTGTGGTGCTTGGCGCGCACGCGCTCCTTCTCCAGACGGCGATCCTCCTCGTCCTTGGCGCGCAGACGCGCCGCCACCTCCTCGGTGAACCGCTTCGACTGCTGCTCCACGTCTGCAAACTGGGCCGCAACCTCGGCGTCGCCCACCTCGCGCGCCGCCAGCCGCTCAGCCATCTTGACGGCGTTGCCCTCGTCGTCGAACACCACCTTGTTGGTCACGTCGCCCGAGTCGCGGATCTTCTTGAGCAGCTTGCGCTTCTTGCGGCTGACCGCCATCTCGTCCACGTCCGGCAGGTCGTCCTCAGCGTTGTCCTGGTCCCAGTTGTGCCGCCGCTTGACCACCATGAGGTCGTCAGCTTCCTCTTCCTCCTCCTCTTCTGTGCTCTCCTTCTTCTTCTCTTCAGAAACAGGCTGCTTTCCCTCCTTCTCCAGTGCCGCGAGCTGCCTGGCCAGACGCTTGCGCTCCTTTTCAGCCTTAATCTTGTCCTTGAGCTGCTGCAGCTTGCGGTTCGCGTTCTTCTTTTGCCGCAGCTCGTCGCGCAGCTTCTCGTCGCCGCCCTCGGCGCTGGCGGCCTCCAGCTTGGACAGGAACGGCATGCGTGGCGCGCCGGGGAGTCCGAGTGACAGCGCGAACTCGTCCAGCGGCAGCTGCGACGCGTCAAACACGTCCTTGGCAGGCATCAGGTACACCGAGCGCACGTACGACATGAAGGCCTTCTGCGCCAGCGCCTTGATATCCTTGTCGGCCGCCACGACGGACGCGATGCGCTGCCGGCTGCTCACAGCGTTCGTCTTGTTCGGGTTCACCTTGATCTCCTTGATGGGGATCTTGGCCTCCTCCATCTTCTTGGTCATGCCCTCGACCTCGGACGGCAGCAGACACATGAGCGCCTTGCCCTGCTTGTTGTATCGCGCCGTGCGGCCCACGCGATGGATGTAGTTGGCCGTGTCCTCGGGGCAGTCGAGCTGCAGCACCCAGTCGACGCGCGGGAAGTCGAGCCCGCGCGCGGCAATGTCCGTCGCGAATAGCACGGCCGCCGGTTTGTTGAGGAACTCGTAGTAGATCTCCACGCGCTTGCCCTGCTTGTACTTGCCGTGGAGTGCGCACAGCGGGATACCCGGCTGCAGCTTGCAGAAGACGCTGTGCACGAAGCGCACCTGGCGACACGTGGAGAGGAAGACGATCGTCTTGTGCTTGAGGTGCGACTTGATGAAGCCCAGCAGCACGTCCAGCTTCTTGTCCAGCGGCGTGACCGTGTAGTGCTGCTGCAGGCCGGCGGGCGTCGCCTGCGCCGACGACTCGTGCACGGCAATGTACTCGGGCTCGTTGAGGCTGAGCGTGGCGAGGTCCTTGACCGACTTGGTCTGCGTGGCCGAGAAGAGCATGGTCTGGCGCTCCGTCGACGGCGGCAGGTACGAAAGGATGGACGTGAGCTGCGCGTGGAAGCCCATGTCGAGGATGCGATCGGCCTCGTCCAGCACGAGCATCTGTAGGTTGGACGCGTCGAAGCCCGGTGTCTGCTCCATGTGCTGCAGCAGCCGGCCGGGCGTGCACACGAGCACGTTCATCTTGATGAGTCGGTACTGCTCCTCTGCGAAGTTCTTGCCGCCGATGACCAGGCCGGCCGAGAACGAGTGCGCCTTGCCGACCGCGCGCAGCACCTCGAAGATCTGCAGCGCCAGCTCGCGCGTGGGCGAGATGACGAGCGCGCCGAGCCCGTCCTCGACGTCCCAGCGCAGGCGGAAGAGCTTCTCCAGCATGGGCAGCAGGAAGGCGAGCGTCTTGCCCGAGCCCGTCTTGGCGGCGCCCAGGATGTCGTGGCCCGCCAGCGCGTGCGGCAGCGCGCCGACCTGGATGCGCGTCGGCTTGGCGAAGCCGCACTGGCGCAGGCCGCGCCGCGTGGCCTCGGACAGCGGGAACAGGTCGAACGAGGCCGCGAGCTCGAGCTGCGAGCCGCGCGCGGGCGTCTGCTCGGCGATGCGGCGCTCCAACGCCTGTACCTCGAGCGTCTCGCGCTCGTTCTGCTTGAGCTTGCGCTGTGCCGCGGCGCTAGCGGCGTTGGAGGTGCTGGCCGCGGCCTCCTGCGGACGCGTCATGGGTTTGGAGAGGTGGAGAGCCGGCTGGTGTGTCTGGTGCTGCCTCTGGGTGTCGGTCACTGCCTGCGGCAGGGAGGACGGCGCGCGGCAATGAAGTGGCGAAGCGGTGCGGTCGATGCCTGCCAATGAGGTTGGACACCAGTCAAAACAGCTTTGAAGAACGAGTCGACTACTGTTATGCACCTAAATAGAAGAGTGTTTGTGAACAGGATGAGCGACATGTCACTAGGGCGAGTGGAACTTGAAGCAACGAAACGTTCGATACGGCAACACTTTGTTAGTTACGGAACCAACCGCTTCAACCTGTGCGACTTGGGTGGAGACCGATCGCTCGTTCCTGTGGACGGAAAACGACGCTCGCTCGCTTAGAAGCTGCTGCAGCACCAGCTCGACTGGGACTGGCCGGAATTGGCGTCCGAGTGCGACGGGCGGAACGTGTCCGAGCGCTTCTTGGCGTCCGAGCGGCGCTCGAAGATGTCCTGGTGCTCCAAAATGCCCGTCACTAGCGCCTTGGCGGCCTCGTCGATGTGTTTGTTTTCCTTTGCCGACGTGTCGTACCAGCCTGTAAAGCCGTTGGACGCGCAGAACGCGTCCAGGAACTCGCGGTCGACGTCCTCCTTCAGGTCGCACTGCTCGCATCAATCCAACGAACGAACAGTCAGTGTATCTCCCTTCCCTCCCGATAGACCAGGACCAGCAGCTAACCTTGTTGCCGCAGAGAATGACAGGCAGCGCCTTCCCGTTCGGCAGCTCGACCTTCGAGTCGATCTCGCGCTTCCACTGCGATGGATCCATGCCACACCAGGTCACGTCAGAGCCTTCGCACGGTTAGAGCAGCGGAAGGTTAGAGCACGTCTCCCACCTTGATCACGCTCTCGAACGTTTCGGGGCGGGACACGTCGTACACGAGCAGCGCACCAAGCGCGTCCTTGTAGTACACCTGCCACCCTCACCCAGTTAGATCCTGCAGAGTATGAGCGCCGCCTTGGGAAAGTGAGACGCACCCGGTTGAGCGCGCGGAAGTGCTCCTGGCCGGCGATGTCCCAGAGCTGGAGGCGTACCGTGGTGCCGTCCACCGTGACGGCCTTGAGCGCAAAGTCCACCCCGATGGTCGTGCGGTGATGCTCCGAGAACGCGTCGTGCACATATCTACGGCCGCACACACGACGAGTGCAGGATATCAGCACCAGCATCCTTCGACCGCACCAGCATATAAGAGAAATCGCATCCCGCACCGCTTGATGATGCTGGTCTTGCCCGTCGCGGCGTCGCCCAGCACCAGTACCTTGATCACGGCGTCTTGCGCCGCGTTCATGCGTCGCGTCTCGCTCATACTGTCGCTCTCTCGGTCGCAGGGCGGCGGGCAGAGGCTTCTCCCTCACGTCCTTCCTCCTCTTCTTCTTCTTCTTCGCTTCTTTCTCTCATGATCGCACTCACACTCAATCCGAGAAGCGTCACTCTTCCGGTTAGTGACAGATTCGCGATAGTGACTTCCCACCCTCGAGATTACGACCACTCTTCTCCACCCGCCCGTCATCACGAGAATGACTCGCATTTCTTCAGCCATTCCTGAAGTTGCCAAGTGGAAATGGAGGCCTCCGCTGCTGACGGCTCGTGGGCTGCCACCGCGCTCCATCCGCTGGTGACAACACCACCAGCCGATGACGACTCACCCGTAGACGACGAGGCTCCGTCTCGACGCCCGGCAGAGCGCGCGCCGCTGCGACGGCGGCTGCCGAGCGGCGAGCGGCTGGTGCTCGAGCGGGCGGACAAGGACCCGCGGCGCATCGACGCGGTGGCCATGATCCTGGACGACGTGCTGTACGACCACACGGGCCAGCTGGCGCACTTTGCGATCGACCGCGGGATCGCGCAGCTGCTGGCCGAGCGCGCGTTTCCGACCAACGCGGCGGCCTTCGAGGCGCTGCAGACCTTCCGCGACGCCTACGGCTACCGCAAGCGCTTCCCGCGCTTCGTGGACCACCTGGTGGCGCAGCGGCGGCTGGCGCAGGACCAGGCGGCGCGCGTCATCGCCGCCTACTACGCCAGTAAGATCCCCGAGGCGCGTTCCATCAAGCCGTTCGCCAAGGCCAGGGAGACGCTGCTGGCGCTGCAGGACGCCGGCTACCGCCTCGGACTCGTGCTCGTCGGCAAGCGGGAGGTGCAACTCGAGCGCCTGCGCGCGCTTGGCGTCGAGGAACTCTTCTCGGAGATCGTCTTTTTGGATGCCAACCCGTCCGTGGACGCGCTCACGCGCGCCATGAAGAAGCTGGGCCGCCGCCTCATGCTGCAGCCGTCGTCCATCCTCTTCGTCGGTCGCAAGGCCTTTTACGAGATCAAGGCCGCCAACCGCGCGGGTCTCGTCACCGTGCGGACGGTAAGAGAGCCGTACTTAAGCAAGCCCCGTCGGTGTTGAGGATGCGAACTAACCCGCTCCGATGCGTGACCAGCTCTTCGGCAAGTACGGCAACGTCATGCCAACGGATGAGATGGAGAAGCCCAACTATCAGGTGCGTGGGTCGTGCGGCCCTCACTTCATGGAATACACGAGGACTTGTTCTCACATTGCTGACCAATGGTGGACTTGGCTGCTGCAGATCGAGTCGATCGAGCAGCTCGTGTCGATCGTCAAGCTGGCCGACCAGCAGATGCTCAAGCCCAAGATCGTTGCGATTGGTGGCGGAACGGGGCTGGCAGTGCTGCTGAAGGAGCTTCGCCACTACCCAGCCGATCTCACGGCTGTTGTCACCGGTAAATATGTCGACCGCTTCCGCCTTGGGTTCATACGCCGTGCTGATAGTCTCACGTCGTGCTAGTGTTCGACTCGGGACGGCATTCGGGCGAGCTTCGCAAGTACCTTGGGATCCTACCGCCAGGAGACATTCGCAACTGTCTTGTTGCGCTGTCGGACTCTGGTACGTGGCATGACGTTGGTCTTGGGGTCACTGCAACTGCCTGTCGATCCACTTAGGAATGGTCTGTGCCCACTGTGCAACCCAGACGAGCTGATGAACAAGCTGATGAATTACCGGTTCCGCGAGAACTTCATGGAGGGCTGCAGTCTCGGGAACTTGCTGCTCGCGGCGCTCACTGACATCACAGGCGGCTTCGACAACGCGGTCACGTCGCTGTCGGACATTCTCAACATTCACGGCAACGTCTTCCCCGCGACGCTGGAGAGCACGGAGCTGTGCGCCGAGCTGGACGACGGGTCCGTGGTCGTCTCGGAGGTCAACGTGCGGAGTCCGACGGTGGTCGATCCAGCTGACGGGTTGGAGCGCAAGAAGGCACCCATCAAACGCGTGTTCCTTGAAAAGCCCGACGTCGAGGCCTTCCTCCCGGCCGTTCGCGCGATCGAAGACGCCGACATTATTGTGCTCAGCCCCGGAGGGTTCTACACGTCCATCATCGCCACTCTGCTGGTCCCGGGCATCCGCGACGCTATCAAGCGAAGCGCCGGCGCGACCGTGTACGTCAGCAACGTCGCGACACAGTGCGGACAAACCGACGGATACTCGCTTTCAAGGACACTCGACGAGCTGTACACGTACCTCGGGGCCCATGCGATAGACTACGTGATCGCCAACAACGTGTCGCCACCCGCCGAGGTGGTCGAGCAGTACTTTGCGCGCGGCGAGCAGCTGCTGCTGCCCACGGACGAGCTGAGCGAGTCGACGCACCCGGTGCTGCTGCAGGGCAAGACGTTCCAGGACGTGTCGCCACCCAGCGACGCGCGCGAATGGAACAAGACGCACATGATCAAGCACAGCGGCAAGATGGTGGCCGCCATCTTGTACCGCATCATCGACCGCGAGCTGGACACCATGAAGGCACGCGTCCGCCGCGGGGGACATTACAGGCAGAAGGTGGCGCTTCCACGCGACTTGTCGCCCATGCACAAGGTCAACGCGAGCGCCGACGCGGACACTGCTGGGTCGAAGAAGCCAGCTAAGAAGCGGGTAGCTGCTCCTGTGTTTGTTGTTGCCGCGCTTGCGGCCGCGCTTGCGATCACCAGTGTTGCCCGTGGACTGAAAGCGACGAGGTAGAAGTTCGGTGGGTGGATGAACTCGGTAGCGAAGACACATCTGGTATACACACCCTGCCGCACTGGGTCGGCGCACGTTGTCTGTCATTATGAACTTTGGTCAGCGGTATGATTTGCTCACTTTCTACCTGCCACATGAGAGCGGAGGCGGTCGCTGGAGCTGGACGACGACACCGGGGGCTTGGGTGGCGACGACGACGACGACGCCTTGGACGAAGAGGAAGACGAAGACTTGGAAAAAGAAGAAGACGCCTTGGACGACGACTTGGATGACGAGGAGGATGGTTTGGACGACGAAGGCGACGGCAGCTGCCCGATCTGGTCCTCAAAGCCGTGGAACGACACCATGAACTCCGAGAACGCCTGCGTCGCGATGAAGAGTGTGCGGAACTCGCGCATCTCGGGCGGAGACGCCGCCAAGTAGCTTGCCTCGTCGAAGAAGACCGTCCGGCTGTTGTTGGCGTACTCGTCCGTCCACACGTACCGATGGTAGCCAAAGTCCCCGAGCAAGGACCGCACCGCTTGGTGGAACAGCGCGCGCACGGCCACCTCGGGAAACACGAGCGGTTTGCTCGGGAAGTGGTTGGCGAACACGTGGTCGCTTTTGCTCACGTTGGGCTTGAGGCATTCGTACAGCGCGTCACGCAGCTCGTACTGCAGCTTGTCGGGCAGCGCGCACGGGATCTCGCCGCGCAGCACGCACCCCTTGTCCAGGTCGACGATCAGCAACTCCTCGTTCAGCAGTTCCTGCATGGTCGTGGCGTCCAGCGCATTCTTGTCGACGCCGAAGATGAAGGGTGTCGGGCACTCGAGGTACTGCAGCATGCGGCGCGGGAGCACGGGGAGGTATACGTGCGGCCAGAGCAGTGGGTACATGAGTGCGCGTAGAGACTCGCTCACTTTGAGCAGCACTGACAGATACGACGACAGGAACAGGATGCGGCACTCGAACAGCGCAGCAGTGAAGACCGTGAGCACCGTCGAGACGTCCAGTGTGTCGAAGAGCAGGCGCACGGAGTAGTCCAGTCGCGGCAGCGTCTTGAGCAAGGCGGTGACGCTGAGCGAGGTCGTTGACGGGGTCATTGACAGCGACGGAAGAGATACCGGAGGCTGGTGGTACTGCGAGATGTTGTCGGCTGAAACGGGACGCGCGAGCTTGGACAACACCTTTTTCTCGAGGACGAAAGGCTGGTTCCCACCTCGGGGACCACCCGACGACTGGGTCTCGAGGTCCAAAATGTACTCGTACGCCTCCGAGAGGCGCTCGCGAAGAAGATCCACCAGTGGGAACTTGGACAGGATGCAGACGCCGTACGGAACCCACCTGCAGGAAGCGGACACGTCCAGCTTCTGTGTCTCTAGCTGCCGCAGAGAGAGTGGTGGCGCCGGCTTATAGATGAGCATGCACGCCGCAAACAATTCCGAGCCAGACGAACTGTCGCCCATGCGGAAGTTGAACGCCATCGGCGCCGGGCAAGTCGGAGCGCACAGCACCACCTCGCGCGAGTCCGTGCTCCACGGTATGAGGAAGTTCTCGATCGACTTGTCGACGGCTTGGGGCGTCGGATCGTGCGGCAACGGGTGCTGGACGACTCGCAGCTCAACTGCGCCGTCATCGACAGCGAGCATATCCGTCGTCATCTGGGAAGTGGACGACGACGACATGGCCTCGAAGGTAAGCACGCCACAGATGGCCTCGAAGCCACGCGCAGAGTGAAGCACCTCCAGCGAGCGCTTGCGCTGAGTGTCACGCGACGCCGGCTCCGACCACTGATGCGCACGCAGCCCGTAGCTTAGCAGCAGCGCCGATAATCGCATCGAATCGTCGACAGGAACGGCGTCAAAATCCGCCTTCGCATCATCTGCTCCACCGTCAGTGGCGTGAGAAGGAGGCAGCGGCATGCTCGGGTAGAGCGCGAACTCGGCGTACGCGCGGCTGGTCAGGAACCGGTGGTACAGCTCGAGGTGAATCAGGCTGAACTTGGCAATGATGTTGTCTTGCTCCGCCTGCAGCCGCGCGCACGCCATCGATAGCGATTTGTCCAGGTTGCGTAGCTCGCGGTCGCCGGCAAAGTACTTGAGCGAGATGTACTTGAGCAACTTCCGGCATTGGTACGCGGCTTGGTCTTTACCCTCGCGGCTCCGGTGGCCGTGGCGCTGGCGCTGACTGCTTTGCGATGATGACGCTGACGACTTGAGCAGACCCATGTACTGCCTGTACGCGGGCTTGAACTCGTACTCGACATCGAGCCACAACGCGATCTCGCGGTGGTAATTGTGCGGGAAGCAGAAGACCCAGAAGAAGTTGGCGAACCGGTGGTTCATCAGAATGTCCTCGAGGAAGACGACCTCGCGCTCGACCGTCTTGCGCATCTCGACAAACAGATCTGTCTGTCGGAATGCCGGGAACTCTCGCATCAACAGGCGCTTCACCTTGATGGCAACGCCGTCGAACGTTCTCAGCGCGTCCTCTCCGCCGGTCGCGATGTCGCGCTTGATGGCGCGCAGCATGTCCGAATCGACTAAACCAGCCCCAATGGGGAACTGCGACGTCCGCGCCAGGTACTTCATGGCGATCTTGACACCGTACGTGCGTAGCATGAGCACGTCGTCCTTGCTGAACGAGGTGGGCGTCGCACGGCCCGACGAGAATGCTGCCGACGGGTTCAGCTGCTGGTAATTGGCGCGCAGCGTACACCAGAACTGGCGGTATTCCTCGAACGAGCAGAGGAAGAAGAGCTTGCTTTGGTCAGCTGGGTCCGATAGCCACGCCGCGTAGTAGCGCATCATGCGCGGGTTGCTTATAACCTCTTCGATTGAAATCAGTGTCGTCGGGTCAGGCGTGGGCACGCCGTCATTGAAGGCTGACGGCGTGAACGCTCCAGTCACATTGGGGGACAGCGGCGACGACGTGATCGAGTGCAGGTTGTAGTCGTCCTTGAACGCGCGCTGCATGACGCGGCCGAAGTTGTTCTGGTACCGGTCGTGCACCCACCGGTTCCACTTCTGGAGCTTGGCGGCACCTCCCAGCCCACCCAGCGTGCCCAAGTTGCCCAGATTATGAGAAAGCATGCCCCCTCCGCCATGGTTTCCACTCGTGCCATGCAGCTGGGCGAGCAGCAGCTTTTGCTTCTCCGCCCACTCAGTCATGGCGGGCGAGGGCACGACGCCCATAGCGTTGCCCGAGCCGGAGGACGATGAGGCCGCGTTGACCGACGTGGGCTTGCCCCCAGCCATTGTCGAGTACAGGAAGTTGCGCGCCTTTAGCTTCACGTGCTGGGCCCACCGCGACTTGGCGTTCTCCAGCTTGACATCTTCCTCTTCCTCCTTGATGCTCGTCACTTCGAGACTCTTGACGTCCTCATCGTTGGCCGTGAGCACTTCGGAGAGCTCACGCACAGACAACTCGCGCTCGGGCTCGAATAGCTCGGTCTCGTAAAGCATCTGCTCCGAGATTGTGCTGCGCCGAAAGGTGCTGCGGCTCGAGAAGGAGAGCGCAAAGCTGTCGCCAGGCCCGCGCGAGTAGGCAAGCGACGACGCGACCGAGTCGCGATCCGACCGGCGGCCATGAGGCAGCGCGAAGTCGTCCTTGTCCGTGTACACGGACGAGCTGAGCACGCTGGCGAGGCTCTCGCGGATCACCTCCTCAGCCGAGATGGTGCTGTCTGGCGGCAGCGGCGGGCTCGTGTCGAGCGACGGCGCTGGTCACGGGGTCAGCAACAGGGGAAAGGTGTGAGTCCACAGTGTCTGACACCGAGGGCATCAAGCAACGGCGGGAGACGCACCGTATTTGTCACTGGCGGCGCTGCTGCGACGGCGGCTCATGCTCATGCTGCCTCCGCCGCCGCCGACCATCGAGTCGCCCAGCATGTTGCGCGTGAGCTTGCCGCCGTCGTTGAGTGTGGACGAGTCGAGCGAGTGCCTCGTCGACGCCGAGAACGAGACGCCGCCCGCCGCGGACGCCATGGACGCGTCCAACTCGCGCATGAGGAAGCTCGCGTGGCTGCGCAGCGCGGACGAGGACGCCGCCGACGCCGTGGAGACCCTCCCAGCCGACGAGGACGGCCTCCGCACGCCGCGGTCGCTGTTTGACTGGCTCGCCGACACGCTGCGGCTGAGCTTGGCCTCCAGCACGTCGCTGGGTCGCAGCGGCCGGTACCCCGCGCCGCCGGCCGCGCTCGAGGCGGTGCTGCCCCGCCCCGACGCGAGCGCGCGCGAGTCGATCGTCTTGGAGCTGCCTCCACGCGGCTTGAGCGCTACCGCGGCCGCCTTGTCCTCGCCCTGTGCGCCGTCTCGGCCTCCGTCTCGGTCTCCGTCGCCGGGCTGCCAGGCGGAAAAGCCGTCGTAGCTGAGCGAGCGCCGGTGCTGGCCGCTCCTGCGCGCACCGGGCGCCGCGTCGCTCATATCGGCGGCCTGGGGCGTCGCGCGGCGCGTCTAGAGGCGCGGAGCGGGGGCCACGAGGGAGTGAGAGACGCGCAGAGTGCACCGCCAGAGTCTCGGCCGCGACCGCCGCGCATCAACCGGGGAAGCCGAAGTGGGAGACAAGCGAGCGAACAACAACAGACAATCTCCCTTTCCGCCGTAAAGTGCGTGGCAATAAGTTCGTTGTAGCTGACTAAGTACGCAGGATGAGGAGGTCGAAAGACACTCTCTCGAGACACTGACTCATTTGAGCACCTTGATCAAGTGCGGCGGCAGCCGCTGCGCGCTCGCGGACGAGAAGAGGCCCTCGCGGTCCAGGCGGCGGCGTACACGGCGCAGCGCGAGCCTCTCGGCGCTCAGCTTCTCGGCGAGCGCGCTCTTGTTCTCCTCGGCCTGCTCGAGCTCGTCCTCGAGCTGCATGATGGCCTGCTCGCGCTCCGCCGGCGGGTCGTCCGCCAGCGAGTCCGTCATGGCATTGATCACCGACTGCACGCGCGCGTCCGCCTCGGGCTGCTCCATCTCGAGCGTCTCCACTGCGCGCGCCAGTTCCCGCTCGCGAACTGGAGGCACATGCAGCATTCATGCCACCAGTTAATATCTGCCCGTCGACTGCAGGTTGAAGGCCGCCTTTCGGAGCGATCTACTGCTGCAACCATAACACGCATCAGTACGTTACCTCGGAGGCAGTACTCGCACGCGACGTCCGACGAGCGCGACTGGCACTGCGAGAGGTGCGCGAAATGGTACTCGACCGCGTCGCACATGGCGTCGGAGCACACTGCCAGGTCCACGTGGTGCTGCAGATGCGTCAGGATGGACTGGCAGCGCAGCAGGCAGCGAGACGCGCGCGCAGGCGAGCAAAAGCCGGCGTCCACGATCGCGCAGCCGAGTGCCAGTGCCTCGTCGAAGTCTTGAACCGCTGAGGGACTGTCTGGTGCTGCTTGCTTCGCCGCAAGAAGCTTGTCGATGTGATCGCTCTCGTAAGGGGCGGGTGCTTCTTCAAGCCCAACTGCACCGGAGCTGGAAGCGCTGACATCAGGTTCTGCTGCATCGGAGGCGGTCGTAACCTCCCCGTGGGTATTGTCTTCAGTCTCGCCAACGTCCTTTGCCACGTTATCGGTGGTATCATGGGTCATCTCTTCGTTATTGACCCCAGCTGACGCACTTGCAGAGGTAGAAGTCGCAGTTTCCGTCTCGCTTGCCGCCGGCATTGGCTGATCGTCGCCATCATTGCCAGCAGCGGTGTCGCTAGCGCTAGCGTCAAGGCCGGATGGCGGCGAAGACGGATCTGTAACGCGCATCGCGGAGGCGTCGGCTGATGCGGTGTCCTGGCCCAAGTGCCAGCGAAAGCGCGGGAACGAAAAACCGTGCAGAGGTTGCAGATCTTTCAGCCGATAGAGCTTCTTGGCCATGAGCATATGGTCCTGCCGCCGTTTCTCCATCCCCTTGATCTGCTCCGTCAGCCTCTTGCGGCGACTCTCCGCCGCGAATCCAAGTTGAGCCGCATCGCTGGCGTTCGAAGACGCGCCGTCAGCAACGTGCTGCAGCTCGCGCCGCCGGAGCAACAATAGTCGGTCTATCGCGTACATCGAGCCCACGTTCATCCTCAGCCGCGCTACTTGGCGCAAAACGAACGAGAGCGTTAGCGCCAGTCGAGGAGATCAAGGCGAACGCACATAGCATATGAAGCTCACCGCGGATGCAGAGCGGGCACGTGGGGTTGGCGCATCCGCTCAGGTGGATAATGAACGCGAGTGCCCACTGCGTCTCTTCGTCCTCCTGCCCGTCCGAGGCCGTCGACAGCCACTGCTTGCGTCGCCTGTGGAGATCAAACGCGTGCGCACACCTCGGGGCGGTGCAACTGCTGAAGTACACGCATAGCAGCGCGTCCTGCATGAGCACAGCCCGCAGCGTGAGCGCCGCCAGCGCCGCGTGCGCGTCCATGTTGTCGGTCGGGAACCGCTTCACCAGCGCGTCCAGACTTGCAGCCTTGGACCTGGCGCTGCTTGGGGTGTCGAGGTTTTCAGAGCTGGCTGGTATCGGCTCGTCCTCTTGCTCGAGCGGCAGCTCAATCGCCACCTCCGCTTCTTCGTTGGCTCCCGACTCGCCTTCTCCAGCCGCCAGAGAGCCTGGCGCGTCCACGTCTGGCTCGCCGTCTGCAACCGCGTCACCACACTCCGGACCAGCCTGTCCGCCTTGCTCCTGATGGTCTCCCCTCGGCCCTGCACCTTCGGCGCTCGGCGCCTTGCCGCCGTCCGCGAACTCGCGAGCCCAGTCGCGGTAGGGACGCTTGACGCCCGACGCGTCGGCCACCTCGTGCTCCTGCGCGGCCCCTCGCGCGTGCCAGCGAGCGGCACACGGCGCGCAGAGTCTCATCAGCCGCCGCGGGTCGCACAGCGCGCACTCGAGCCGCCACGGCGCGTCCTCGCACCAGCCGCACGTCGCCATGGCTGCTGGAGGTCGCGGAAATGTCTTCTTGGTCAGTCAACGTATTGTACTGAATGGAGAGAAGAGATGTCAGTAGATAGATGTTTTCTCGATTCAACCAACCAGACACGCGGCGTTCTTGGCAGGAAGATGCGACGACCAACACTTGGATCGGAAGAGGGAAAGACGACATCTCGGCGGAGCATGGGCCAAAGCAGTGAGGTTGAAAGTGAGATACCGCCGGCAGCTATTGGGTGCGGGTGGCTCGGGTCGCGGTGGTCTGCTCGTGCTTCAGAGTTCAAAGGTCGATCGATCAATCGATCTTTGTCGGCGCCTCGTCGTCTCGTACGTCAGTCGAGACGCTGATCCAATGTCATCCGCTCGTTGTCATCGCCAAGAGAGCGATCTCAAGGAGGAAGGTGTTGGCATCGATAGCGGCGATCGTGTCAACCAACATGGACTGCCACCAACGCCAACGCCAAGGCCAGCCAACCACCTGAATAAGAAGATCACTGCATCTCAGACGACGAGCGGGATGCGCCACTGCAGCTCCGACCTGCGCACCAGGAACACGCTGCAAATAAAAAACAAGACGGACGACAAGCCAACCACCAAGCAGAGCACCAGTCCACGCGCAGGCAGATCAGAACAAAAGGTGCAAAGCCACACACTCGTATTCATCTCGGTCCTTAATGGGGAAAGGACCAGGCGTGCGAGCCAAGAGAGGGGAGGGGATGCGACGACAGCCACCGCCGCCCTGCTCTCCCTCCTCCAAAGCCGCTAGCCCGCACCTTGAAGCCTCCGTCCGCTGCCTTCCATCACTAGTGGCCAGCCACCGCCGCCGCCGCAGATGCGCGCATTCCTCCGCAGCGGCTCGGCTGGGCTGGATCCGGATCCGGATCTTGTCCGCGAGCGATCCATTTAGGTGGCGTACTTGGCGGTCCACTCGCGCGCCGTGGCGTCGTGGCGCGCGCGGTCTGTTCTATAAATCTGCGCAATCTCAGGCACCAGCGGGTCGTCCGGGTTGGCGTCCGTGAGCAGCGAGCAAATCGAGAGCAGCACCTTGGAGATGGTCAGCGCCGGGCTCCACTGGTCCTTGAGGATGTCTAGGCAGATGCCGCCGTTGGCGTTGATGTTGCAGTGGTAGATGCGCGTCGTGAAGTTGACCTTGGGCGGCTTGAACGGGTAGTCGGCCGGGAAGTAGATGTTCAGGAAGAAGACGCCACCGGCGTACGGGCTGTCCTCGGGACCCATGATGGTCGCCTGCCAGTGGAAGAGGTCGTCGCCCACCGGGCCGGCCGAGCAGTTAGCGGGCGGGTCGCGACCCAGGTCCTGCAGCTCCTTGTTGATCCGCTTGAGCGCCATCTCCACAGGCTCCTGCTGGCTGCTGCTTCTCCGCTGCTTCTTTCTTCTTCCTTCCCCCGCCGAGAGCGATTTCGTTTCTGGCAAGGGGAAAGAGGGGAGAACGAGGGGAGAAAGACAAAACGCGCCGAGAAGCGAGTCGTCTCGGGTTTGGGCCAGGTCGGGTCGCGACGTGGGCACGAAACGGGAGAACCCGGGTCGGGTCTGGGTGGAAAATGGGACTCAATCGCGCACCGGATTGGTTGATATTCGAAGCGGACCTTGTTCTTGCAACGGCGTCTGCTTTCGAAGCAAGCGACGGTTGCCAGTTCAGGGGTCGCACGCTGCCACGACGTTCGAGACGCGGGTCGAACGATTTCGGAACCGTACGCTTGAGGCAAGTTTCCTGCTGACCGACCCGAGACGATGAGCGAGGGCGACGACAACAGGATGCCGCTCGCGGTGGCGCACAATGCGACGAGTGTTTGTTTGCATCGACATGTAGCAGGAGTCTGTCTGCCGCGATCGTTGTGCATGGAGCACGATGCTGCGGGCTGCTGCATGACGCCAACCTTGTTGTTTTGCTTCGCAGCTCGTTGGTGGTGGTGCAGTCGCACCGACGCCGCAATGTTGCGTCTTTATAGTATAAAATAGCGAGTACGTTATTGCACAGGTTGAAACCACGCGGTTCATCCAGCGAGAGGGGTTTCAGCGTTTATAAAAATAGACATGCGATCGTGCAGCGGGTCTTGTGTGTGTGCCAGATGCTTCGCTTCCAAAAAAATGAGATTGTGAAGCGACACACATAACAGACCTGCTCATCAACTGCTGCTGTTGCTGCCAAAGAGGGCGACACTCTCAACCGCTGCTGGGGATCGCCATCTGCCGCCTTCACATTCATGCTTTCACTCGACTTGACAGGCTCAATGGGACGGCACATGGATACACTGCACTTTCACCGCGACTGACACGTACGCAAAAGAACCCCATGCGTCGACAACAGCGCGGCTGTCAGCGACGTGGATCTTCTGGTCCTCTGGGGACCGAGTGAGTGCGTCGACGGCAAAGTCGTGAGCACCGCGACACTGAAGTTGCCGCTGAGGCGCTAGTAACACACCGCGAACGACGTGCGAGATGCTGCACTGCGTCCTGCGCGATCAGAGGCTATCGCATTGGACCTGGTCTTGACGCGAGCGCCTGCATTGCGCGAAGAAGGAGAGGCCGCTTGGAGTCGCCACTGGTCGCTAGCAGGGAGAGTGCCAGCGCGACTACCTCGCCCTTGACGGCGCACTCTGCTCTGATGCGAGCGCGCTGTTGCTCCAGCCGTTACCGCTGCACGTTGAGCGCGTCCTGCTGCAGGTGCAGGGCGTGGATCGCTTCTCGCCCCGTCTCTCTCGTGTGCGATGCACGACAGAGGCAGTCTGCCCCGCCCGTAGTGCCATGGTGGTTCGCATAAGAAGACGCAGTGTATTGCACTTCATTTTGTTATTGATGTAAGTTTGTATAGTAGAACACCACGAAACCACTCTATCTGAGAGGTATGAAAATGACGGGTGGCACAACGGCCGGGCAATTCTGCATTCGGATGCTGCGCTTTCTTTTCACACCCAAATATTTCTGAACACTTCTTGGAGGTTCGCAAGCAGCGTTGTGGCGGAGCATAACACTTCCGCTTCTCCCTCGCCGCTCCCTCCGCTCCTCTCCGCGGCTTCCCCAGGCGGCAGGACGGCCCCGGAGACGGCCAGACACACGTAGAAGTGCGAGGCAGAGACAGAGGCGGCAGCCCATGGCGGACCGGTACCGGTCGGCGCAGTCCCCGCGGGACAGCGAGATGCCCGGCGAGTTCGGGGACGAGCGCTTCCGCAAGCTGGTGCAGGAGACGTCCAAGGGCATCTCGAGCTTCAACCAGGTGACGCGGGGCATCGCGCAGAAGATGTCGCTCTTCGGCACGCCGCAGGACTCGCGCGCCAACCACACGGCCGTGACGGAGCTCACGGACAAGGGCCAGAAGCTCGTCAGCCGACTCAACAAGCGCCTGCAGGAGCTGCACAAGGCCTGCCAGAGCGGCGACAAGCGCGCCATGCGCAAGGCGCAGGTCGGCAAGCTCTCGAGCGACTTCAAGGCGCAACTCAAGTCCTACGAGGACACGTGCAAGCGGCTGGTCGAGACGGAGCGCCACTCGGTCGACCTCATCCGCCGCTCCTCCACCAGCTTCCGGGGGCAGAAGCCCGCCGGCAACGAGTTCAGCAACTACAGCGAGGACCAGATCTACGCGCAGGCCAACGTCGTCATCTACGACGAGGACGGTGCGTTCGTTATCGTTATCATAGTGTGCACCAATGCCTCACCCACGACGGTACTGACACCGGAGGCTGGCGGCACGCAGACCTCGTGCGGCGCGAGGAGGACATTATCCAAATCAACCACCAGCTGCGGGAGGTCAACGCGGCCTTCCAGGAGATCGACGGGCTCATCCAGGACCAGGGAGAGGTCGTCGGTGCGTCGCCTCTACTGCTTGGTGTGGGTCGACGCTGGCGTCCGGGATGCGTCCACCACTGACGGCGTCGTGAGTTGCTTGGGCTTGAACAGTGGAGATCGCGGACAACACAGAGACGGCCAAGGAGAACGTGAGCAAGGCGCTGGACCAAGTCAAGCAGGCGGACGAGCGCAAGCGGTACTGCGCGTGCGGCCGCACCAAGATGATCTGCTACATCATCTTCGCCGTCGTCATCTTGCTTATGCTCCTCGGCATCATCGTCGCAGTCGCCTAGCTGGCGCGACGCTAGAGGACATATCGCTTGGTCGCTCGTCGCGGTGTCGTGTGTGCGTGTTGAATGTGTTGGACTGGTGTGTCGACGCCCTCATGGAGGAGTCCATGTATAAATACGACGAACGGATGCAAGACTGCGCGAGAGTGGCGTGCAGCTTGCTGCCTGTCTGCTTGGGAGGGGCGTCTCCTATCTCTATAACTGCATCAAGCCATCGCTTCTGCTATGAAGAACTCCGTCGCCGCATCAGCCGCGCGCCGATCTCCGTCAGGAGCTGCGACGCGCGCCGGGGGTTCGTCTCGCCTACCTCGTCGCGGCCAAAGAAACTGCCAGCCATCGACATGATCATGCTGCTCACGGACCCGGGGTTGCTTGCCTTCCGTTGCCGATTGGTCGGAGACACTGCGGTGCTGTTGCCGTCACCGGGGATGGTCGTGGGCACCATCGCCATCGAAATGGTGCGCTGGGTCGCGCCGCCTCCATCGGCATCTTGAAGCATCAGTGGGTCGTTGGACGCCATGCTGACGCCACCTAGGCCCAGCCCAAGCGCGATGGTCATGCCGTTGGTGACTACTCTCGTGGCTCCGTGGTTCCCCTTGCTGGAGGAAGAAGACCCGCGTGCGTTGCTGGTGTGGACGCTGTGCAGGAACCGGTGGCGAGGGTCGACCGAGAAGGCGCTTGTGAACGGAACGCGCGGATCCCGCTCGCCAGAGTCGAACAGCACGCCGCACACCCTCGGGCCGACGTGTGCGCTTTTGTTCGAGCCGCGCCGCGCCTTGTTACTACCGCTGTTGCTGCTGCTGTTCCCGACGTTGCCTGCAGTCGAGTCGTAGACGTACTCGACAACGCCCGGGAAGTAGGTGGCGCTGCCGTGGACGCGCGCCATGACGGCTTCCCCAACAGAGAAACCGACAGGCCAGAGCTCGAAGCCCATCGTGTCGATCGAGTAGTTGGTCAACTTCTGCGTCGGCAGGAGCACGTCTGCGTCGTCGATACGGGCGAGGCGTTCGATGGGCACGTTCGCGCGCAGCTCTCCATAGTCGAATACGACCGAGAAGAAGACACTGCCCGGTGGAGCAGCAGCAGGAGCATGAGTCCCAGCTGCACTTGCTGCCGCTGCTGTCGGGCCAGTGGAAGTGTTGGTGCTGCTCGCCGCTCGGCCGCTGACTTTGGCCGAGCAGAAACGGCCGAAGCGCGAGCTCCACGCGAGCACATACTCGCCGACTCGAGGTTCCCACTCGTTTCGTTCGTCCTCCTCGTCCTCGTCTTCGTCTTCCGTCTCGTCGAGCGTCCTCCCCGACCGAGTGCGTCGGAGTCGAGGGCGACTGCGCGACCTTCTTCGCTGGCGTCGCCGCCGATCGACACCCTCCAGCACCATCTGCGAAGGGAACACCTCGAACGAGATCGTGCCGTCTGCGAACCGCAAGTCGCAGGCCGAGCTCGGGTGCGTCTTGATCACCACGCACTTCTCGACTGTCGCGCGACGAGGGTGGTCCGCCATCACCTGGAAACCCTCCTCAATGGCGTCGTAAGGCGGCGAGTAGTCCACCTCCCCGCCTGGATTCGGCAGTCGATGCGACACATGATCTCTACTGCCACTGCCGGTGCTGCTGCCGCTGCCGTTGCCGGTCGCATTGCCGCTCCTCGCCTGCATGAGCACCGCGTTCTTGAGGGACAAGACGTCCTGGTCGGCGTGCGGGTACCGCGGCTTCTTGCGCTTGGAGATTCGGTGCGGCAACACTTCGTAGCCCGTGGACCCGTCGGCGAAGTCGATGGCTGCTGTGCGGTTCGAGTAGACGCCATTGAGCACGCCGACCTTTTCCTCAGTCGTCGCACCTTCGGCATCCCCGGCGCACTTGACGAGCACTTGGTCGCCGATGAACACCTTGGTCTTGTTGCTGCAGATGAGGGACTGGTCGTCCGTGATGGACGCGCGCGCCTGGCGCCGGTGCTTCTCCATCATCGGGATCAGCTTGTCTGCCGGCACGTTGTGCAGTCGGATGCGGTTCTGAAGCAGGACGTGGTAGATCGGCTGGTCCGGATCCGGCTGCGCGCCATCACTGGTGGACGCCTGCACGGGGGTACTTGTACTCTGTCTGCGAGGGGGAGTGGATGCGCCGTGCTTCCTCCGCTTCTCGACCACGATCAGCCCGTTCCCTGAGAAACGACTGCCCGGGTAGAGCGTGACCTGGACCCGTCGACCAACGTACAACTCCCTGGCGCCATGGGCAAGACACCGGACCTGGCGCGCGAGCTCGACCGTCGATGGCAGGAAGAGCAGCGCGGACGGCGGGAACGCTTGCACCGTGATCATCTGCTCGTCCTCCGTCACGACCGCGAAGTCTCCCGACGCCAGTCGCGCCTTGACGGTGCCGTACGCCCGGGTACCATCCGCGCGGCGCTCGTATACGACGCGTTGCACCATGGTGGTGGCCGCGGACGGAAGGGTGACAGGTGTTGGGACCGTACGTCCATGGCCATGACCCGAGCGGGAGACCATCACACTTGACGCTGCCGGCTCGCCACTCCCGCCACTGATAGTCGACGCGATGGAGACCGTGTGGTCCGCAGTCGCAGCCGGCTCAGGGCCGTCATGCTCAACGGTATCGAGCCTCGTCAGCATCTGCTCGAGCCATTCTTGAGGCGTGAGCTCCACTCTCCCGGCGCTCCCGTCCATCGACGAGCCTGCCTGGGATCCGGACGGCGTCACCTTCTTGCTGTGCTTGGACAGGTAGTCCGAGAGCATCTGCTTGAAGGACTTGGGGGAGAGCACCATGTTGTTCATGCTGCCCTGCTTCGTCAGCCGCGTCGACATGCGCTCGACCTGCGAGACGGACGACACGCTGGAGCGCCTTGTCGCGCGCGGACGGAGCGTCTTCATGCCGAACGTCTGCGTCATCTGCTGCCACGGAGTCATCAGCTCCCCGCCGTCGTCCATGTCGTCTCCGTCCGAGTCGTCCGAGTCGCTCACCTGCGTCGAGTCCTCCTCGAACGCCACCCCGTTCTCCAGCTGCTTCATGAATACGGTCTCATCCGGGATGGACGGCGGCAGGGTGTCCGCCATGTCGGCTGCGCAGTCGTGCAGTGAACTCACGACCGTCGACTGACTCGGGCACAAGTGCGGATACCGTGCGTAGAACTCGTCCTGCTCGTCTTCTTGCTGGCCTCCGAATCCACCGTCGACCGGGAGGACAACCTGGTGCGGTGGGCTGGCCGAGAAGTCGACCATGAGCTGATGATTGGGCGGCGCGAGCGAAGTGGATGCGTCCAGCGGAGCTGATGACTTGCTACCGCCGCCTGAACTGTTGGGGGAGCCGACGACATCGCCGCCGGACTCGTCTTGGGTCAAGATCATGAGGTCTTCGCGTCGAACGCGGTAGTCCAGCGTGCCGTCGTCGAACACGACCATGAACAAGCCCGCTCCGAGGTAGGTTGCGATGTTGCCCGAATAGAAGTTAGGTGTGTTGCGATAGCGCGCGAGCACGGGTTGGCCGTAATGCCAGCGGCCGCGGAACGGCTCGAACGCGTACACAGATGTCGGACCGGCCGTCGTCGCCGCGGGTGAAGGCGTGGTCGATGCCGTCGGCGTGCACGGCGGTCCCGTCGCAATGACATAGTCTACATCGTCTGCTGACCCTGGTAGTAGGCGCTCTACCTCCTCTTGTGTGGCCGAAGCGGCTGGGCCGGCCGTGGGGCTTGCTGGACTTGTTGCGACCAACGGGGGCCCTACCGCAGGGTCAATGGCCATGGCAGAAGTGTGTGGAGCGTCGATGGTCGGCAGACTCGAGAGCCCCAGCATGGTCCGCTCGGACTCGGCGAGCTTGAGAGACGGCACGATGCTCGGGCGCCGAGGCACGGGTCCCACTGCCGCGGGTTCTATCTCCGACGTCCTCATGGCTCGATCGCCGAGAACCGCGTCGCCCTCTCCTCGTTCCGAACACGGCGAGAAATGCGGCGGAGACTGAAAACGCGCGTCTTGGAGCAGTGACAGCACGGACTGTGGTGTGAGAAGCGATATTAATAGCCGAACACTGTGGCAGCGACACCGTCATTGAAGCGCGCTGTGGTGCAAAATTGGACGCGCCTTCCGCCTCTGCCCACCCATTCATGTTGCGCCAGACAAGACTAATGCCAACGGCCCACGTCGAAACAGCTCCAAGGTCGTTGGTCGGCTCAGAGCCACCACTCCTGCCGCAGGATGTGTGGGTTCCGTTTCGCTCACATGCATCAACACAAGCAAGATCGGGTTGCGAAACTGGAAATAGGCAACAACAGTTTTGGTTTGCAGATCATCTCCACGGATTCTGTTTGCCACGGATGATGTCAGATATTCTTCATTGAACAAACGTCAAGGCGTCGGATGAGCGTGGCGATCCACGTCGGGCAGTGCGGCAACCAAGTGGCCGCGGACTACTGGCGGCTCGCGGGGGCCGCCGCGCCCGCGTCTTCTCCCCCCGCGGCCGACCGGGAGGACGCCGTCTCAAGCGCCACGACCACAAGCACCAGGAGACCCGCGCGGACGTCCGCGGCCCCCTCCCCATCCTCCCACGGCCGGAGTCACCTCTTCCACCCGCGGTCGAGCCACGCGCGCTGCATCCTCGTGGACGCGGAGCCCAAGGCCGTGCGCGCGGCCGTCCGCGCCGGCGGCCCGGCCTTCCATCCAGCCCACGTGCACACGGAGCACCGTGGCCGGGGCAACAACTGGGCCATGGGGTACTATTTCACCGAGCGGCGTACCCCGGTTACCCCTTCAACGGGATATGATGCTGCTGACCCGGACGCTGGTGGGCACCTCGCGGACCGCGTGCTCGAGTCGCTGCGACGGGAGGTTGAGGCGTTAGACGCCTACAGCGGCAGCCTGATGACTTTTTCACTCGGCGGAGGGACTGGCTCGGGCGTCGGCAGCCGCGTGCTCGAGCGCGTGAGGGACGTTTATCCACGCGCGTTCCTTGTCGCCGCGGTCGTGGCGCCGTCCGTGACCTCGGGCGGGTCGCCGCTGCAGAACTACAACGCAGTACTGACGTTGCGAGCGCTTCGTGAACACGCCGATGCGGTCGTGTACCGCGACAACGACGAGCTGCTACGCACGGCGAGGTACTGCCGCGCGCTCGTCGGCCGAGGGTACGATGCGGGTTACGCCGGGTCCGCTTCAACTTCAACTTCGACCTCTGCATCCGGCACGCCACCCCGGCCAGGGTCTTCGGCCGGTGCGTCGGCTTCGGACGGCGCGCGCGTGTCGCTAGCCGAGATGAACGAGGTGCTGGCCACCGACTTGGCCGGCCTGACGTTCCCCGTGACTGGGAGCAGCGCGTGCGGGGCGTTCACTGCTTCATGGCGGCCGTTCGACATGGGCAAACTCGTCCACGACCTCTGTCCAATGCCCGACGCGCGCTTCATCGACGTCCGGTCCGGGGTCCTGCGCCGGCCGAGATCGAGCAAGTCGGGTGGGAAGGGGAGCGATGCAGACCGGCTCGTGTTCCACGCTATGACCGCGTCGGCGTCAATGATGGCATCACGGCCAGGTGGGGACGGCGACGGCAATCAGCAGATGCTCGAAGTGCTCGCAAAGACCACGGCGCAGGCATTCCCGCGCGCCAACTATGGAGCTATCGCTTCCACAGCTCTTGTCAGGGGCCTTGCACCGTCACCGAGCAGTAACGAAGTGGTAACGAGGTGGCTGGACACCGCACTGCCGCGACTCGGATGGCCAGCGGCACCGCTCAATGTGGAGCACTCGCCTGCGCCGCCGTTCCTCTTGTCAAGCAACAAATCACAGCAGCCAACGGCGTCTGTGACAATGTGCGGCAACAACGGACACTTCATCCAGTCAACGCGTCTGTTCCTTGACCGTGCGCGCCACCAGTTTCGCTCGCGCGCTTATCTGCACTGGTACCAGCAACACGGACTTCCGATCGATGGAGACCAAGATGCATTCCGCGAGGCCTTTGAAGCGTGCGATTCACTCATCGGCAACTATGAAGCGTTGCTGACCGATAGATAGATGCTCTTCCAGCGCTCAAGAGGAGACCTGGGGTTGGAGAACCTGACGAAGCTCCGCGAGCTCAGCCGCGACGACGCGAAGGCGCTGCTGAGCATCGTGCCAGTCACGATGCCGGGTGTGGTACTCGCGCTCCATGTCGAGGACTCGCGCTTCGAATTGCTGCTGCTGGAAGTGCTCATCGGCAGAGCTACAATCATGAATGGTTAGATCAGACGCCGTCCAAGCAAAACTGCAATGAAGAAGACCGCGTGAGATGTCAATGATGCATCGTACCTGTGCGAGGCACGAAGGTCAGCTAAGCGCTGCTGGAACTCGCGCCATTCATGTTTGCGCGTCTGAAGGCGCAGCAGCTGCTGCTCGAGTGCGTCCAGCAGCGCCGCGTATTTGTCCGAGCTCTCGTTGTTGCAGACTCGAGCAGGCTTGAAACTTGATCCTGATAGCGGGACGGCAGCTTTCGCAGCTTGAATCCCAGCATACTCACCTCTAAATATGCCGGTGACTTGGTTTCCGCGTCTCCATACCTCCACTTGTCTACGCTGCTCTCGACTCTCAGCGTGAACTTGAACTCCACCCACACTGTCCTCGCGAGTAGCAGATGAGGGCATCTCGACTGGGAACTGGAAGCCGTAGCGCGCGAGCTCTCGTGGTTTGTTCGTTGTAGCGCGTCCATTAGCTACCTGAATCTTCGTTTCCTCCGTTTCGACGAGATCGCTTCGCTGCTTCGGCTCCTCCGTCCTGCCCTGCTGCTGTGGGAACAGTAGAAGCTCTACGGGCTTCCGTGGCTGCGGACGATTACGCGGCAGCATCACAAACTCCGACAGAGGCGATGTTGATGTCTCCGGCGAGTATTCGATCCCGCGACCTGGATACTCGCCTTTCCCACCACGCAACATTTCTCCATTCTGCACCGCCCTTGACTCCACCGGCAGCAAGCGCTGGTGTTGCGGGCACACAAGCCAATCCGCATCATCATTCGGCTCAACCCTCGCCATACCCGATCCAGCCCAAGGCTGATCGGACGAGCTGCCGAGTCGTTCCCGCCGCCGTCGAGCAGTCAGCAATCTCCAATGACGAGCGATCGAAGCCACGCGGCGCCATGTACGCGCTGTGTGAGCGGCTTGGACACGAGCGAAGTGACTTTCACGGACTTCCTGCAGGTGCATCGCCGCCGTCAGCCAATGCCGCACGCCGTGGGTCACCAGCTGCAAGTGGCGGAACTGCAAGGCGTCGTGGATACGTTGCCGCTTTTCGTGCTTTTGATCGAGGTACGCGACCCACTTCGCGAAGAACCGCTTCTCGACCGACATCTTCCAATGCACGAGGGCCGCGCGCGTCTGGCTCCTCGCGTTTCGAACTGCTGCAACGCGCTCCCGCCACCTGACGAAGCTTTTGCGAAAAGTAACGCGGTGCAAGTGTGTTCGCGCACGCTGACGCTTGATTTGTCGCCAGCGTATCCGCGACACATGAGAAACCCAGTCGTCGAAGCACTCGCGCAGCACTCGCAGGTGCGCTCGGCCACGGAAATTAGCGACGACCAGCCGCGCGACGCTCTTGGAGTGCGCGTAGTCAGCCCAGCAAGTGATAAGCAAGCGCAGGTTGCCTTCACAGCGCCTGCGAGTGCTTGGACTCACTCTCCACTGCTCCAGCAAGCGGCGCAGCTCGTGGTTGTGGCGGCGTTCGCTCTCGCAGAACGCGCTCCAAGCCTTGAGCACAGTGCGGAGCGCTCGCATCCGTCTAAATGAATCAGCTCGCAAAAGCGCCATCCGCTTGGCGCTATTGATCGCTGCATTACCACCGAAGCCGCGCTTCAGCACGCGCCGCATCAGCTGGCTCTCCGCGTGGTGCACTGCTGCCAAGTCATGCTGACGCTTGGCGAGACACACGGAAGTGTGCGCTTTCCAGGCCTGGAGGCTGACGGAGACGCCTTGCGCGTGTCTCGAGTCCACCAGCGCTCGGAACCGAGACAGTGCACGGCGAAGCGCGCGGAGGTACGCGAACCGCGCGGCGCGACGACGCATCAGCTCCTTGTGTGCGCCATGAAGTGTGCGTTCGTGCCACGATCTCCACACTGCGGAGACCAGACGGTCGTTCCTGAAGCCCACCGCCCGCGTCCACTGCTGCCACGCGGTGAAAGCTGGGTCGGTGGCTGCCAGAGTCTGCTCGGTGGCGTCATCGTCGTCTTCTGAACCGTCGGCCACGTACTCGATGGTCTCCGCCTCGTCGTCCTCGTCGGTGTCTTCGCTGCTCTCGCCGTGGCTTTCAGCCTCACCGTCGACGTATGGCTCATCACTGGGGACTTCCTCCTCTTCTTCAAACCCCGCGGAGCCTTCGTCCAGGCGGAGATCGCCCTCCAAAGCGGCATGGACGGTGTGACCCAACGGCCGCCGAGACTCGAGAGCAACCTGTCGCCAGCGCCGCAGGAACCGCCGCCGCACGAACGCCGCGCCAACTTGACAAGCCGCATCGATGCGCTGCGTCCACACAAAAGAGTCGTCTTTGTCAGCCCACGGAGCGCGTCGTGGCGCCACGAGCGGAGGGAAGACGCCACCTTCTTGCGGTCCGCATCCGCCATGTTGCATGTGATTCGGCCGGGAAAAGACGCACTGGTCTTGTTTAGTGTGGCACGACATTATATTATATTCGAAGTCATGTTGACGCGCACCCATGCGTTTCTCCTCCCATTTCTAAATAGTGCCGTGTCACTCCCCCACAGTTGGGAATCTTGGCGGTGGTCGC